>JASIRB010000507.1:0-25694 GCA_030323885.1 Branchipolynoe longqiensis
AAGACGCTTTGCAACGCCGGTAGGCTTTTCTAGTCGTTTATTATAATGTTTTGCAAACGACTTAGCCGTCTTCCAGCCTGCATGCGCTAGTATTCTTTTCACAGAAATACCAAGCACCCGTGCCTTGGAGACCATGGCTCCTCTAGTTGAGTGGGAAGAGTATTTACTCGTATCCACTCCAGCCAATTTCAACACCGTAATTGTCCATCTGGCAAGTGTGTCTCGTGAAATCGCCTTATGTGGCTTTATAAAGCTCACTAATAGTTGTTGTGATGCACGTAAATCCTTTGTCTTGTATATATAAGCCCGTATGGCCGACACAACACATAATTTCCGATCATTCGGAAAACAGTCTAAGTGAACCGTTGATAAAGGGTCACCTAACGTGTTCGATTTAATCAATTTTTCTAAATCAAACGTAGCTTGTTGCTTGTCTATTTCTAATCCAGTTAAGGATAAAGCAACAATCGTCTGTCCTCTGTGTCCGGTTACTAACAATAACAGGACCGCGACCTTAAAACCTAACTGTTTTATATCTAACCACGAGTTGTGAGGCCAAGCCTGAAACAACTTAAATACTATAGAAACATCCCAAAACCGACTATACTTTGGTTTTGGAGGATTCCTTTGATAAATTGAACGAAGTAAATAACAAATAACATAATGTTTTCCAACTGTTTCGCCATCAATTCTAGGTAATATAATTGATAACGCACACCTCGCCGCATTAATCGATCCAAAGGAAAGTCCTTCATCCTCTAGAGAACGAAGAAACCGAGCTACTTGTGAAATCTTTGGATTTGTTGGCTTAACTTTCATTAACAAACAATGTACACCCCATTTCTTTAAATAGGTTGTATACATTTTGACAGTTCCTGGCCTCCAGGCATCCGATACTATCCTATCCTCAGTAATTCTGTCCAATCCAAATTGCTGTAGCTGCTTCCTTAGAAAAGGAATGCCAATAGGGGCGTCGTTGACACGTCGCCGTGAACCACTAGCGGTCCGTGGTGCGTCAGATTCCCGAGTTTTCTTGGGAATCGTATATGATCTTTTGCCAGTTGTGAAACTGCTGGCAGCCAAGGTTGCGTGTCCCAATCGGGCACCACCAGTATCGCATGTGTCCCTTCCAAGCCAATTTTTCTCACTACTCGGCTGATAATGCTAAATGGTGGGAAAATATAAAAATAATTATTTTCCCAGGTAATAGCAAACGCATCTACTTTCCAAGCATCCGGTTCAGGATGCCAAGAAACATAACAGGGTAACTTGTTATTATTTCGTGATGCAAATAAGTCAACTTCAGGTGTACCCCATTTTTCACAAACGAAGTTAAACAAATGTGTAGAGAGAGACCACTCTAAATGGTCATGGAAATTTCTACTTTTATAATCTGCAAGTGTATTTTGTGACCCTGGAATATGCGCTACAGTCAGCCAGACTTGTTGAGCCTGTGCCCAGTTCCAAATCAGTTTAGATAACTGATTGCAAGACTTTGATTTGGTTCCACCCATGTTACGAATATATGCCATGGCAGTAGTATTATCAGTTAGTATTCTAACCTGTGATTTATTTATCTTTACTAAACTACGTAAGCCCAGATAAATAGCACGCAATTCTAGTGCATTAATATAGTCTGATTTTTCATCATCAAGCCATCTACCTCCTGTTGTGACCCCATCTCGATGAGCTCCCCAACCTTCTAACGAAGCATCAGTAGTAATTACTGTATTAGGTTCCGCCATGCGGATTGGATTTGGTGAACTTGCTATATGTTGCATCCACCATCCAATATCCTGTAACCCTTCTTGCGAAATAAACATCTTTCGCTCAAAATTGCCTTTAGTTCGTGTTAACGCTAAATTTTTATCTATTTCTAGCGACTTAATATGGGCCTTCCCATATAACACAGCAGGTGCATATGAGGTCATTATGCCAATAAGAACAGCAACCTGTCTAATTTTTGGCTTTGATAACTTAATAAGCTGAGTCGCTGTAGTCATAAACTTAATTAGTTTTTGTTCTGTTATCGACACTGTAAGGGACTGTGTATCCAGAATAAACCCTAAACATTTGAGTTGTTTTGTTGGTTTAAACACTGACTTTTGTTGATGTACATAAAACCCCAATTTAGTGAGTAATGCACATAAATCCAAAACTGCATTCACACAACCAATTTGTGTTGATGCTATAATAAAAGAATCATCTATGTATGGAAACATTATATGACCCTTCCTCGCCATTACCGAGAAAACAGGTTTAAGCAATTTAGTAAATAAACGTGGCGCACAAGCTAAGCCATTCGGCATACAGGTAAACTCATAGAGTTGGTTATCCCAAATAAATCGAAGAAATTTTCGGTATTGTTCCATTATGGGAAGCGTATAATATGCATCCTGTAAATCAACACTAGCCATCCACGCATCTGGTGTAATCAGATCTCGTGCCGTATCTAGAGAGAACATTTTAAAATGTCGATATTCCACCCTTTTATTAAGGATTGTTAAATCCAGGATCATTCGAACATCACCATTAGGCTTCGGTCTCGAGAAAATGTTTGAAATAAACTGTCCTGAACAGTGTGTCACTTTTTGTATAATTCCTTTCTCAAAGAATTTATGTACCTGTTTAGTTAGTGCGTCTCGTTCAACTGGTTGAATGTTATATGGAAAAGGTATTATACTTTGTACAGGAATTTGTGTAAAGGGAATTTGAACACCCCTAACTATTTCTATAATTTCTTGGTCACTAGTAATTTTGTGCCACTCAGAAATATGATTACTAATATTACCAGCCACAAAGTTGCTTACAGTTTGTGTGTTTTTAGAGGCTGCAGGGACTTGTAAAGTTTGTGTTTGGACCTCTACTTGGACCCGCCCCTGGGGAAAGGTCTCGACGAGTTGAACCCTCGACCTATTGGCCGTGCGGTGTTGTCGGTCCAGCCTGGGCGAGCGCCCCGGCCCCGAAACCCTTGACCGAAGTTTGAACTCGGTCTGGTTCCTCTGGTGAACCGTCGTGGACGAAAATCCCCTCGTGACTTTTTGAAACGAGGAACTTCCTGTTTCTTCTTGCCATCCATGTTTTTGCCACTCTTGGCTGCAGTCTCTACCTCTTTATAGAGGTATTGTAGTTGACCGCCAAACATCTTGGTGTTATCTAAGGGTTTCCCTTTAATCGGCTCTGGAGCAAGATAAAGCGTAAACTCCTTCCCCTCATTATCGGTAACCTTCTTAGAGCGAGCCACTTCCTTGCCAGCATCTGTGCAAACTGACTTGAAGACATTTTCATATCTTCGAAACGACAGGTAATTACCTGCCGCCGCTAGCACTGCAATGCCTTTGTCCATTGTCTTAGCCAAAGACGAGAACTTATTTTCACTCTGCATCCTATTAGCCACAGGAACAATAGCTGTTAGGGTAGCCAACACTGCCTTATGCACTGTGTGCAACACATCCTCAAACTTCTTACGGTCATCCGTCATATTGACATCCCGATCCATTTCTTTAATGATGGAGTTGGGAACACCCTTTATGCCTGTTAACTCATCTCCTAACTTGGAGATAACCTCCGCCGGTTTGAACGTGCGAAAATGACCATTCACGGTCTCGCGCATAAGCGTAGTGGTTTTAACCCGCTTAGCCTTTGGCTTCTCCACCTTCTTAGCCACTTTAGTGCCAATGTCCGCATAGACCCCTTCATATACGGTGTCTGAGTCTGATTCCGTAGAAGTAGACTCAGTGGACGACTCAGAAGAAGAATATTTCCTCTTCCTCTTCTTCTTTTTGGACTTAGTCTTCCGCTTTTTGCGCAAACCAGTCTCTGCCCGCTCCTTGGTGAATTCATCACCCGAAGAAATCACCTGTTTCTTCTTCTTCCTCCGTTTAGGAGAAGGAGGAGGAGGAGCCTTAAGCTCCACCGCCGAGTCTGTGTCCAAGAAATCCTCAAATGAATCCTCTTGGACACTCGGCCTACGCCGCTTCCGAGACACAGGCGATTTGGCAGTCAAGATGTGGCTTTCCAATCTTGCAAAGCGAGCCTCCCAATCTGGAGGCGCAGGCACATCAGGCACTGCGTCCTCGTCCGGGTCGGAGAGGATATGCGCCCGGGGCTGTGTCGACGGCCCTGCCGACAACACAGGTGAGGAGTCGTACTCCTCGTCCACTCCACTCGGAACACGCCCCTCGGCTGCTGCTGCACCGCGCTTACTCCGCTTCGTGGCCATCGGGAACTGAAACAAACATTTTTGGTCAGTCCCGGTATATATATATGTCACAATATGGTTGTTTCAAACTCATTTGGACATCTATTGGTGTTAAAGAACGTGTTTATACCGTTATAACACAGGCGTAATAAGCTAAATTTGTGCGTGGGTTGTGGGTCAAGCCCAAACCTTACGCGGGGTCGGGACCAGTGTATCGGCCCGCCCATCCCTCTGTTCCGCACACTTCTCCCACCTGTGACTACTACGTCAACAAGTTGGAGAAAATGCTACGAAACTCGGAGAAACGCCTGAAAAAAGTTTTGTCTAGGGGAGTCTATAAAAGAAACCCAGGAGCATCTCCAACATTACTCTCTATTAGAGTACGAGAGAATTTCCACATGAGATAGGGCGAAACCCACATCTCTACCCATAGTCACACGGTGACCCGGGTGTTGACATAACCGCTAATGACCGGTTTGGTTCCTTCGCGAAACCCACTCGAGTGTTCTATCCTTGGTTGTTTATAACCAAATAACTCGTCCAAATTGGACCAACGAAAGTCTAAACTTTCCATATTGATGCTCTAATGCATCATAATTAAGCTAACCACAGTTTTTATTATACTTACTGCGTATTTGCTTGTATGTAGACTAATTTTGCCGGAGCAACCCAACGACACGTTATCCAGTCGTGAGTTGTATATGCTAATTGCTGGTACCGGACGTGCTTACCTCTCCCTAGCCTGAGGCTAGCCTGAGGCTGTTTACCGAGGTAAAATAAATATATATATATATATATAGGATGTGTGTGTGTGCTATAATATAATGCTTATTTGTATGCCTAGCCAGTGGAGATGGTAAATGGTGCCCTATTCAAATATAAATAGCCAGAGGGATCTATTATGCATACCTATATATTATTACCATATAGCTATTTATTATTGTTATTTATTTTTGTCGTGGGGGTGATGGATATGGGAAATATTGCGCCTAGAGCTGGAATAGAACCCACATCTCTTGCATTCAGGGCCGGGGTGCTAACAATTACACCACCTAGGCTCCCTGATGTCACCACCCTACCCACACCTACCTGTCTATGTGGCTCCTTGGCCGAGAGGTCCGTCCAGACTCGTATCTAGTCCAGGTGCAGGCTCAAATGGTCATGTTCTTACAACTACAGTAAACCTTCGCAAACCGACCACCTCCACAGATCGACCACTCCCCTGTATCAATCGCTTTATTTGGGTCCCAACAATACCATTGTAACCGTATTCTAACTCCCTAAACCGACCACCTCCATAAATGGACCACTTAAAATCGGTCCCAATGTCGGTCCATTTAGAGAGGTTTTACTGTAATTACAAACGGAGCCCGCAATTGTTAAAATGAGAATGTCCGATGGTTTTGAATTTTGTCATTTTCCTGGTTGATCGCCATAATGTACCTCACATGTACTTTAATTTGAAGTAAATTTATTTTTAAATCACTAACTTCGGAGATATTTGAAGTGCAAACATGGCAAAAATAATTTGACATGCTTGTTAAATGGTTTGCTTCTGAAAAGTTGATGCTTTTATCGGACTATGCAACTTTATTGTACAATGTCAGAGTTGACAACCCTGACCGTTTCGCCATAAAGGCCCTGTCACATTATGGCGTATGGCGGGAGCGTATTGAAAACCTACGTAAGTCCTGCGGATGCCGGCCTATGATGACCTTTGGTGACCTCTCGGGTGGTTTTGAGCGTATGTGGAACCTATGAGGAGCGTACGAGGAGCGTATGAGGAGTGTATCGGAGCGTGCTGTGACATTTTTTGACGGTTTTGATTGGCATGTGGAGCATATGAGGAGTGTATGAGGAGCGTATGCGTAGGGTATGGTGGCATATGGCAGCCTATGACGGCGTATATGACGTAACGCGCCTACGCCGCCGAACGCTCCCCCAAAACACCCTAATGTGACAGCCCCTTAAGGTGTAGGATATTGCATGTCACATTATCACCTAACACCATAAAATACCATTAATATAGTAATATTATATCAATCTTAAGTCTCTGTCACACTATGGCGGATTGAGCAATGGACAGAACCGGGCAAAGAATATTCTAGTCCGCTGTTATTCGGACTTGAAATGTATTGATTATGTAACGGATGTGTAACGGATATGTAAAAGGCAGGAACGGATGGGGAATGGATGGGGAACAGATGATAACGGATAATAACTGCATAGGTCAGTCCGGCACAATCCGTTACAAGTTTTGTTCATGCTCAAAACTTGTAACGGATCGGGCTGGATATCAATGGATATCAACGGATATGCAACAGATATGCAATGGACACAAACCAGACTTTGCCAGATATCGACGGGCTTTGTTTGGTTTCTTTCCGTTTCCCCAATCCGGTGATGTGTGACAGAGCCTTTATGGATTATTGCAGTCAGTTAAAATTGCCATCCCTTCCCAATGTGAATATTTCCTTTGCTGATGGTGTGGAGTAAAATCACCACCAATCAATCAATCAATATTTTAACAATTAATATGGTTGACTCTGGTTCCAATATAACAAACATCCCTTAAGATCTTCTGGTTTTTCATTTTCCAATGTTGGCAACCCTGTAATCTCAACGGCGATTTGTTAGTCGGACTCTTGGTCCTTTCAGTTAAAGTGTGGAAAATAAATCACAAAATCCTTATTTCAGCCAGCTATTAATAAATAATAAATAATAATTTATTTTTTATTTTTTTAAAGGACCAATACTAACAAATTGGCAATAGACACCAGCATAAGACGCGCTTGTACTGCTGAATCCGGTGGAGCTTCCTGGATTTAGCGGATGTAAACAACTGGTGCTGTATCATGAGCAGACCGCCGCGTGGTTTACAGCCGCCACGTCAGTAAGCCCGGATGTGTTTGTGCTGTTGGATTCCGGTGGATGCGTGCGCATAACCACCTACTTCCGGGTCGATCTGATTGACCCGCGGGTGCTCATTCTCGTCGCGCCGCGAGAGCGGCGACGCGACCGGAAGGGCCCGACTCGCCAGGCCGTGGAGGAATTCAATTTAACTTATCAGAGCCCCATCGCGCCCCCTAGCGGGGACCCCGGGGCGCCCCCTGCCGGCTTGACCCGCAACTATAAAACAAGCGGCGGATCGCAGCGCCACCAGCGTGAAGCGGCAAGCGTGTGAACTAAATGTCGCGACATGGCGTCACCCACAGCACTTCCGGTTACAGGGCGTGTGCGGGGTGGGGGCGTGTGCGGGGTGGGGGCGTGTGCGGGGTGGGGTCAGGTTAGCACGTGTAAATCCTGGTAGAGGGCGCGTGGATCAATGGGAAGAGGGGGGAGAGGGGAGGGGGGGGCGAGTGTCAGCAGTTACATCAAACCGAGGCTAACCTCAATTTCACCTCCAGGGTTAGCGGTTCATTCGGGGCACCCCCTCAGCACCCTCCCCCCACCACACACACACACCCCTGAGCCGGGGAGACTAGCGGCGCGGCCACCAGGTGGCAGTGACGGGTTCATCCGGTGACCCCCGGGGTCACCTGTGCCCGATCACCTGTGACTTGAGTCACGTGGCTCGGACCGGTGATCACGTGATCACGTGACCACGGGACGGCGGCGGGCGGCGGCGGACGCGCGCGTAATGAGTGGGCGCGGCGCGACAAACCCCGACCCCGACAACTCCATTCCGCTTGTTGCCGGCGCGTCGTTCTGTCAGAGCGGCCTGGGGTCGGTCGGGGTTACCGGGGTACCGGAGGCCGAGATCCGGGGACTGGGGGCTAGAGGCTGGAGGCTGGAGGCTGGGGGTCGGGGTCCTGGAGGCTGGGGGTGGGAGTCCGGGGGTCGGGGGTCGGGGTCCGGAGTCCATCGCTGAGTCGGGGCGGGTCGCGGCGGGTCTGGGTGGGGGGCGGGGCGGGGCGGGGCGGGGCGGGGCGGGGCGGGGCGGGGCGGGGCGGGGCGCGGCGGGGCGCGGCGGGGCGGGCGCGGGCGGGCGGCGGGGCGGGGCGGGGGTCGGCGCGCCGTAACCCCGTTAACCCCCAGCAGCCATTACGACGGTCTCGATGCGCAATAAGTTCCGCATCTAATCAAACGGCTGTGTCCTGGAGCCGGCAGCCCGCGTCCGGTCCTACCTATTGCACACCCCCACCCCACCCTCCCCCCTCCCCCTACCCACTCCCCTCCCCCTCCCCCACAGCGCCCCTACGGCACAGCCTCCTCCGGGCTACGACAGCTCTCAACCAACAATCCCCCCTCCACACTTCCTGTATCCTCCCCCCCCCCCCCAGCAGTCCTATTCTCCCTGGACCCCCGACAAAGCACCCCCCCCCCCATTCAGCCATTCCTCCTCACACACACCCCCCTCACCTCTCCCATACCTCCCATACACCCCCACCCTTTCCCCCACCTCCTCCATGTCCTCCGCAAACCCCTTTAGACACCTACTCCTACCCTCACCTGCAAACCTTTCCACCTCCACCTCCTCAACCAACATCGCCCAACAGTCTCCATCCACACCCACACATTCTCGCACCCCACTCATACCCCGCCCCTTTCCCACCCACCTCTAATACCCACCCACCCCATTCACCCCCCCCCCCCTCATAGTCCCCCCCCCCCCTTTACCATACCCTCATCCCCGCATCCTTCTCATACCCATTCCCACATCATCATCATATCCTCCCACCCTCCCTCATTCCCGCACTCACCCCCCCTCCCCTCTCACCCCATCCCGCACCTATCAATCCGCCAGGGGTCGCCCAATAACGGCCCGCCTCTAAGTCTCCGGGCGGCGTTCAGGTGACCCAGATAACCTCAATTCCGGCGCATGTCGGTAGGGGGCGCGCCGAGTCAACAAGGAGCGGTGGTAATGGCGGCTGCCATGTTTCCATCATCCAGCCTCTAGATCATACGCAACATTTACGTGCACACCCCCACCCCTCTATCTACTCCCCTCCCCCCATCAACACACGGGGCGCGGTGGCCGAATCGGTAGAGCGCGGTCCTCGTGTGTGTAAGGTCGCGATTGAGGTTCCCCGTCGAGTCAAACCAATGACTTATAAAATTATTACTTGTCGCTTCTTGGCATGGTGCTCGGCATTAATAGGATAGGGCAAGGATTGGTTCGCTTAGTGTCAGTATGATGTGACTGAGTGGGATACTGGTTCATGGTGCTGGCGGCCTGATTTCATAGTAGAGCAGCACTATAATTAGTTTTTGTTTGTTGTTTTACATCCTAGTAACATCTAAGGTCATATCAGGACAGTGCGCACTCATGGCGACTTTATAGTGCTGCCCACTGGGATACCATGCCACCATCACCATGACCTGATATCCCACTCAGTCACATTATACTGACACGGAGCCAACCAGTCCTTGCCCTATCCTAATAATGCTGAGTGCCTGACTAGGAAGCGACAAGTATCAACTGTTAAGTCATTGGTTTGACTCGACCAGGGTTGGAACCCACAAACCCATGGGTTCGGATCCCCCGATCTTCCAAAAGAGAAGACAGACACTCAACTCATTCAGCCATACTGTCTGGTAGAGGCAACACTATAAAGTAGCCATGAGTGCACACTGTCACAAGTCGGTACCCGTCCTGATATGAGCTTAGATGTTGCCAGGACGAAAAACTCCAACAACTCCCCACCAACACCCACACCCTCACACACACACACGCCCACGCATCCACACACACAAACTCCCGGATGAAACCAATTCCGACCTCGTCACCTGGCGGCGGTGCGGGTCGGGGTCGGCCGCTCACGTGACCTCTTCGTGACCTCAATTTCGACGGGCCGGCCGTGCCGGGACCCCGTTGTTATGGGGGAGGAGTCGGCAGCCCTCAGCCGACGCGTATCACACAAGCTGCTTTTGTTCATTACATAAATCAGGTGAGTGTATTACCACACTCTCCACGCTCCGCCGGCGCCGCAACCCTCCGAGGGTGAGAGAGGGGGGGGGGGGGCAGGGGAGGGGGGGGGGGACGGGGAGAGGGCGAGGTGGTGGAGGGGGACGGGGGGGAAAGGGGAGGGGCAAGGTGGTGGAGGGGGGAACGGGGGGGAAAGGGGAGGAGGGGATCGGGGGAAGACGGGGGGAGGGGGGTTTGGGGAGGGAGAGGGAGGGGAAAGGGAGGGGGAGGAGGAGGGAGAGGGGATGGGAGGGGAGGAGGAGAGGGAGAGGGGAAGGGGGAGGGGGAGGAGGAGGAGGGAGAGGGGAAGGGGGGGGGGGAGGAGGGGGAAGGGGGGAGGAGGAGGAGGGAGAGGGGGGGGGGAGGAGGAGGAGGAGGGGTTGAAGGGGAGGGTGAGCGAAGGGGTGAGGGGAGGAGGATTGGGGGGGAGGGGGCGGCGGAGGGGGAGAGGGGAGGGGAGGAAGGGGGAGGGAGGGAAAGGGATGGGAAGATGAGAGGCGGGGGGGGGGGAGGGAGCGGGAGGGGGAGGGAGTTGGAGGGGGTGATGGGGGGGGGGGAGGTGGAGAGGAAGTGGGGAGGGGAGAGGAGAGGAGGGAGGGGGAGGAGTGATGGGTGGAGGAGGGGATGGAGAGGGGAAATGGAGAGGGGCAGGCGGAGGGTGGCGGAGGGTTGCGGAGGGTTGCGGATGGATGCAGATGGATGCGGAGGGTTGTGGCGGGAGGGGAGAGGGGGAGGATGGTGTAGCAGTTCCAGCCGTGATGAATGCAACGCGATTAAAAGTCATCGAGAGGGAGACATTTGTGTGTGCATGTGTGTGTATGTGTGGGGGGAGGGGGAGGGGAGGGGGTACATAAAGAACCTATACCCCTTAAAGCTGCATAGTCGGATAAAAGCATCAACATTTTAAAACCAAAACAATTATTTTGATTGTATCCTACATATCTAACTTATATACTGATGGACTTATTAAGCATTGGTCGCCACATAGAAGGGAATACTGAGTCAATTTAATAGAACCTGTTATTGCAGAAGCCTACAGAGTTTTGGCGTGCTTACCAACATTAATTTGGCATGTTTCAACTTCAAATATCCCCAAAGTTAACTCTTTAAATTGAAATTACTTAAAATTAAAGTAAAATAGATGACACCTAATAAATTGATCTCATAAAATGGCAGAAACTCAAAACCATTGAACTGTGCAACTTTAAAAAAGAAAACCCGTAAAAAAACACACGCTCAACATGGTTGGACAAATGCAACCAATTTTATAATAATGGAAACCGGCTCAACGAAATAATTACTGAACGACTTCATATATTTAATGTGTATATATGTATATGTGTATATATGTGTGTACGTGTGTGTATGTGTGTGTACTTTATGTGGTGAGTGCGCTGCTCATACAGTAGTGAGTAGTGTCAAAAGCGGCCGTAGGTGGCGCCAGCGTCGAGTTCAACTGCAGCATGACCCACAGTGAATAATGGATTTGTAGTTGTAGTTGTAGCGCACTTCCGACAGGACATTAATAATGGTGATCTATGTTTTTTATATTCACATATTAAATTATACAGCACATATCATATATATATACATATGTATTTATGTGCATATACAAATATATAAATATGTACTTATGTATAGGTCATTCTCTGAAACTGGGCATTAAGGTGTGATATGGAAACCGAATGTGAAAACCTTCCAAATACTGTATAACCCCATTAAACCAAACTTGAAGGGATCCTAGAAATTTGGTTGGATTAACCGCTCATTGTGTTAACCAAGCCTTGGCCTCGACTTTGACTTGGAGTAAGAGTGTATTGCACATGTACTATACAATGTATGTGGACACTTTGATTATTGTTTTTTTATGTACATACAGTATAACCCCGTTAAACCAAGCTCGGTTAAACCAAACGATCGATTAATCCAAACCAATTTCTAAGGTCCCTTCAAAATAGTACCATTTATCATATAAAAAAAAGTCTGTGGGGTTTCAGATTACCTTATAACTAAATGAAAGCTTGGTTTAACTGTACCGGAAGTGGCCTGGGTCCTGAAATTCTGTTTGGATTAACCGATAATTTTGATTAAACGGCTTTGGTCTAACCAACCTTTTTATTTTGCCGGGCTGCCGAAAAAAGTTTGGATTAACCAATCGTTTGGTTTAACCGAGCTTGGTTTAACGGGGTTGTACTGTAATAGCAAAAGAATTTCCAAGTAATAGCAGAATTCATGTTCCTGTGAAGGTTTGCTTGGTGTGCATAGGTGAGAGTTGAAAAATAAAACCTATTTCACTTTTTGATTTAAATCTTATACAAATTGAGCAGAATGTTAATATTGTGGTAGTCTGCACTGACTTCTCAGGTAAGTAATCACATAGACAGGTAGGCATTGGTAGTGTGTTGATATCAAGGGTCTGGGTGGTGTAATGGTGGCACACTGGCCCGGAATGCAAAGAGGTGTGGGTTCGAGTCCCACTCTAGGTGCAATATTTCCCATTTTCATCAACCCCATGACAATATCACTGGTGCAAAATGGAAATCAAGGCCATATCCAGAACATCGTATTAGCATACACCACAAAGTCAAACAAGATTTTACTGATTAGAGTTAAACACACAATTGAAAAAAAAGTTGAAAAAAAGCTTGGGTAAATGGATGGTGTGCGATGTGTACATTTGTCCATTTTCACTTGAGCAAAATCATAAACTTACAAGTATACCTTTGATATCATTGGTGGAATAGATTAAATATAAGTAGCATTGCTAACATGCATAACACACCGAGCCAACAATAATTATTTGACTTGCTATCAATAAAATTGAAAGAAAGAATCAATTATCAGCATTGTATATGAGCCTGTCTCAAAGGTGATAACTCTTTTTTTTGTCCATTGTAACGATTGACACAAAACAGCACAGAAACGGTTACACTGAAAACACAAGGACATTTGCTTCAAATCAATATGAAACACCGATGTAAAAAACAAATCAGTTTATCCTGAGCAAATGCATAGGCAGATAGTATGTTGATCGTTACAATGGACAAAGTGTTGTCCCATATTGCTTAGCACCTTTTGAGACAGTCTCATATATATCGTAGCAGGGATTTACAAACTAAGGGAACATTGTATTTAGAGTGGACCCAAAGTTCCGCCATTCCGGGGCTGGTCTTCTAACCATTAGACATTCAACCGATCAGCATTAAATTTTTTTTTTTTTTTTTAAGGCTGTATTTATACTGTCCATAGCATATAAGCCCGGGTATTCAGGCTTGTTTTCAATGCTGGCCAGTTGTAGTGTTGGTGTTATCTTACCACACAGTAGCTGCTGATAAGGTATTTGATTGCCTGCATTTCAGTAGCAGATAGATAAATGGTTGGTATGGTTAGTAGCCTATGTTAGTTTTTTTTGATTTTCTTGGCATATATGTATTTTATTATTTTCTACTCTTATTACGAGCCTAGCGTACTCCTATTTACATATCATAGCTGTGTGGTGTGTTATCTGACTCCTTTGGCCATGGTTACTTTCCTTTGGGCGTCCCGCTGGTGGGACATCAACCGACGCACACAAGAAACACATTCTCCGCTGCGACTCACCACAGGTCTAACAGAGCAGCAGGAAAGGTGGATGGATGGTGACGTCACCAGTACAGATTAGTAAGTTGGTCGCACAGGTATAGATGATGGGTTCCCTTCCATACATGTATACTCACATAATACACAAAACATCATATGTATATACCACACACACAGATCGGACACGGTCGCTGCATCGGTAGAGTGAAGGCTTCCCGTGCGGAAGGTCGACAGTTCGAATCCCAGTCGAGTCAAACCAATGACTTATGAAATGGATGCTTGTTGCTCTCTAGCCTGGCGCTTTGTATTACTAGGATAATACAAGGACTGGTTAATGTCTGGCATATCTGGTCAGTCTGGTCTCCAGGTGGGGCAGCACTATAGGGCCATGTATCCATAGACTGTTCCCTTGTGGCATGTTCTCTTGTTCCGTGTTCGCTTGTAATCTTTGTGACATGTCACACAGACAATGAACCTGTGTATGCTTAGTGGTCATTCCCATAGGTTGGACCCAGAGACCGTATGACCTGTGACCTACTGACTGGAAACATAGAGAATGAACATATTCATTGTATGTGTGGCGCATCACAAGGTCACAAGCGAACACAGAACAAGGGAACATGCCACAAGGGAACAGTCTATGGATACACGGCCTAAAGTCGCCATGAGTGCGCACTGTCAGAAGTTGGTACTCGTCCTGATATGACCATAGATGTTGCTGGGATGTAATACCCCAACAAACACACACACAAGCCGACATAGAGATGCACGTCTGCGTGTGCAGCCCTCATGACGCAGGCGTCCCGCGTTTTGCGCTGGTGATGGGTGTGATCAGGTGTTAATCTACAGCCGGGGCAGGTGGGCAAACACCCGGCCTGACCCCTATCACGTGATGAGGCCTCCAGGTGAAACAGCGCGCAGCGGGAGAAGTGATATCCGCGCAGCCACCACGGAAATGAGGCTCTAACACGTGACTGACCAGACGGGATGGTCAAATGAGTTGAGCGCCCGTCTCCTGTTTTGGGAGATTGGGGGATCCGAACCTATGGGTTTGTGGGTTCGAACCCTGGTCGAGTCAAACCAATGACGTCAAAATTTGTAATTCCTAGCCAGGTGCTCGGCATTGTTATGATATGGCAAGGACTGGTTGGCGCAGTGTCAGGATAATGTGACTGAGTGGGATATCAGGTCATGGTGCTGGTCTCCCAGTGAGGCAGCAGTATGAAGTCGCAATGAGTGTGTACTGTCACAAGTCATTACCCGTCATAATATCACCGTAGATGTTGCTAGGACGTAAATGGCGATGGAACAAGGGTGCTGGTAATACTGGTACTAGCGGCAAGTATTACTTCAGAACAGAGGTAAAGTAACAGTGGAACAAGGGAGGAACAGGGATGGAACAAGAGCAGAACATTGGAAGAACAGGATGGAATAAGGGTGGCACATGGGGAACAAGGGTAGAACAAGGGTGGAACAAGAGTGGAACAAGGGCAGAACAGAGGGAGAGTAAGAGTGGAATAAGCGTGGAACAAGAGCAGAACAATGGAGGAACAAGGATGAACAGGGGTGGAATAGGGGTGGAAAAAGCTTGGAACAAGGGTGGAACAAGGGTGGAACAACAGCGAAATAAGGATGGAACGAATATGGAAGAATGTTAACAAACCTTAAACAAGGATAGAACATGGCTGGAAGGATGGGACTAGGGTGGAACAAGGGTGGAACAAGTTTTGAATATGGTGGAAGTGAGATGAAATGATAAAACAAAGGTATGACAAGAGTAAAATGAGGATGGAACAAGCAGTCAACAAGCATGGAAAGGGGGGTGGAACAAGAGTAGAACATAGATGGAGCAAGCATTGAAATGGATGGATGGAACAAGTGTTAAACAATGGTGGGTACTACTACTAGTACTGTAGTAGTCTGCACTGACCTCTCAGGCGAGTAACCACATAGACAGGTCGGCGTGGGTAGTGTGGTGATATGAGGGAGCCTAGGTGGTGTAATGGTTAGCACACTGGCCCGGAGTGCAAAGAGATATCGGTTCGAGTCCCGCGCTAGGCACAATATTTACCATTTTCATCACCCCCCCCCCCCCACAAGAGTACAAAGGCACAACAGTACTAAGCCACACCAGCGATGAAAAATTGACACAAAGGACGGGTAGAACGATGGTAAAGTGGCATCAAAATCTGTAGAACAGCGGTAAAATAGAGCCAAAAGTCGGTGGAATAATGGTACAACGGCGTCAAACCACAGTAGCCTAACGGTATGTCTACGGTGGTTTGACGCCGTTTTACCATCATTCAACCGTCGTTTTGCTCTATTTAACCGCTGTTCTACAAACTTTGGTGACAACTTCTAAATAATAGCACAATGGTAGAGTAATGACAATATCAGGTCAAGGGCAACAGTGGGCAGGTGTCTATTGTAAATATTCCATCAATTATATTTATTATGCATATAATAGCATAGTATGTATATGATATATAACATTATTTAGCATATATTATCTACCATTGTGTGCTTAGCTTTGTAAGGTTTGAAAAAATAAGATTCCCGGAGAGATGGGAGGGGTGGAACAGTATGGCCGAATCAGTAGAGCACATGCTTCCCATGTGGTGGTCGGGAGTTCGAAACCCAGCCGAGTAAAACCAATGACGAACAAAATTAATACTTGTTGCTACCGACCCTGGTGCTCGGCATTACTAGGATAGGGCAAGGATTGGTTAGCTCAATATCAGGATAATATGACTGAGTGGGAAATAGGGGCATGGTGTCAGCGGCCTGGTCTCCCACTCGGGCAGCACTATAAATCCGGTATGAGTGCACACTGTCACAAGTCGGTACCCGTCCGGATATGACCGTAGATGTTGTCAGTATGAAAAACCCCAACAAACAGGGATTATAGGGACAGCTGATGGAGGAAGATAAATTGTGCACGAATAGAATCGACCATGTTTAATAAATAAATAAATTAATACAACAAACATTATAAGAGTGATAACAATCATAATAATCAATCAGTCGAACACAAATCAAAATATTGCAAAACACAACTAGGAGAATTACCAGCTGCAAGCCCTGGGTTATTTGGTGTAGATTTCACTCAGTAACGAAGGAAAGATCACACACACTTCGGCTCGACCAGGGCTGGCGGCACTACTAGTCCTACCAACAACTAGCATGTGGAGTGGTGAGTATGACGGTTGCAGGGCGAGGGGTTGGGTGGGTGTGAGTGGGTGTGGGTGGGGTGGTTGTGGGTGTTGGTTACGGAGCGGGGGGGGGGGGGGTACTGACGCAGACTATAACCGAAGAGTGCCTTCTCAGACAGTATTGCACGGCTGATATTAATTTTATCATGTCATCATCGTCTTTCCATATCTTAAATTTCCCCCTTTTTCCAACTTTTTTTTATATGAGGCAGTATTTCAGAAGGAGATCGCATTAATGGGGTGTTATTGTGGGTTGGCCCCACATAGTATACATATTGTTTATCTCCCCACCAACACCCACCCCAACACACCAACACACCAACACCCCAACCCCCACCAATTCTCCTGTCTCCACCCCACCCACCACCCACCTCCACCCACTCTCCGGCCTCCACCCCTACCAACCCACCCACTCTCCCGCCTCCACCCCCCATCCCCACCACCACCACAATTCCATATCCTTCTGAACACCCCCCCCCCCCCACCCCTGACCACTCACCTCCAGGGCGGGCGGGGCCGGCAGGTGTAATGACCATCCCTCACCCCGCCCTCTCGGGTGCGCGACCCGCGACCTAAATCATTTATACCAAGAGGGGGTTGGGGGGGGGGGCACCCCAGGTAGGTAGGTATCAGAGACCTGACCCCGGGCCCGACCTGCCTGCGCTGATAGTCGGCGGGCCCCTAGGGCGATTGGCACCGGGGCGATAATAGGGGAGACCGGCGGCCCCTTGATCCCAACGCACCTGCCGCGACCCCGGGCGCGCCCCCGGACCAGCCGCCATTACCACCGGCACGGCGGCGCGGCGCCCAGGGCCGCCCCTGGCCGACCCCCGGCCGCCCTCGGTCTGATTTCATTTGGCCGCCATTGCAGGAGTGTCGCGGCTGCGCAGTGGTATCCGGCGCCGACCTGTCACCCCGTCATACCCCGGGCCGCGCCCCCGGGACCCGCCGGCGCCCCGGCCTCCTCACCCCGCTAGGCGCCGGGCGCCCCGCCCGTGTCACGTGGCTAATGGCTTCATCGGCGCGCGCATTACAGGTTGGCGCGCGCAGATAATTGCGTCAGAACGAGGCGCTGGCCCCGGCTGATCCATCATGACACAATCAGGTGGCCACGTGACCGCTTCGCTGACCGGGCCACGTGACAGTGTTATCAGGGTGGTGACACCTGGTGGTGGTAGTGGGTAGTTGTGGTGGTGGTGGTAGTGGTGATGGTGGTTGAATGGTGGTAGTGGCGTTTAGTGGTGGTGGCTTGCGGGGGGGTGGGGGGGGGGGGGGTTGTGTGGCGTGTATTGCTTAGGAGATGTGCTGCAACCAACCCTCCTCCTCCTCCTCCTTCTCCCCGCCCTCTCACTTTCTCTCCCCCCTCCGAGGTCCTTTCAATATCCCTCCCCATCTTCCATTTCCATCCCTCTACCTGCCCCTCTCTCCCCTCCCTCTCTCTCCCTCTCTCTCATCCCCTTTCCTCCCTCCCTCTCCCTCCCCTCCGTTTCCCTCCCCTCCCTCTCCATTTGCTCTCCCTCCCTCCCTTCACCGCCCTCTCTCTCCCTCCCCTTCACTCCCCCATCCCCTCCCCCTCCCCTCCTTCCCTCCTCTCCATCCCCTCTCCATCCCCCCATCCCCTCTCCTTCCCTTCCCTTCCCCCATCCCCTCTCCCTCCCCCTCCACCCCTCTCCCTCCCCCCATCCCCTCCTCATTCCCTCCCCTCCCCAATCCCCTCCCTCTCCCTCAATATCCCTCTCCCTCCCCTCCCCCCCTCCCCATCCCTCTCCCCCGCTCCCACCCTCTCCCCTCCAGCCCCTCTCCCTCCCCCTCCCCTCTCCTTCCCCTTTTCTCCCCATCCCTCTCCCTTCCCCCCCATCCCCTTCATTCCGTCCCTCCCCCACTCCCCTCCCCCCCCCTTCCATTATCCCTCTCCCTCCCCCTTCCCTCCCCCTCCCATTCCCTCTCCTCCCCAGCCTACCTCCCCCCGCGTTCCTCGCTCATCCCGATCCCACGCCCCTCCATACCACATACAGTCATTCAACCCCGACATCAATTTACAGCCCCCCCAACGCACCCTCACCCCCCACCCCCACACCCTCTTCTACCCCACCCACCCTCTACATCCACCATTGCCTCTCACAGAGAGCACTCCATAATTGTTGTCTACTGATGCGTCGTCACGTTGGCTTTCGTGCGGGCCGAGGCTGGAATATAATATAATATTTGACATTCTATACCAGCCTTGTATATCAGGCACAAGCTGCACACCAGTGAATCAGTCACCTGACCATCTGAGAACAAACCAGTCGCATGACAACAAACCAGTGACCCGAGAATTAACCAGCCACCTGACAACAAACCAGTCGCCCAACAACAAAACAGTCACCCAACAACAAACTAGTCACCTTTTTTTTATTTTTTTTTATTTTTATTGAGGCTGTATTTATACTGTCCATAGCATATAAGCCTGGGTATTCAGGCTTGTTTTCAATGCTGGCCAGCTGTAGTGTTGGTGTTGTCTTATCACACAGTAGCTGCTGATAAGGTATTTGATTGCCTGTATTTCAGTAGCAGATAGATAGTTGGTTGGTCTGGTTAGTACTATAGTAGTCTATGTTAATTTTTTTGGATTTTCTTGGCATATATGTGCTTTATTTTTTCTACTCTTATTTCTAGACTAGCCTACTCCTATTTACATATCATAGGCTTGTACGCAGCTGTGAGGTGTGTTATCTGGGTGCTTTTGGTATGGTTACCTTCCATTGGGCATCTCGCTGGTGGGCCGTGACATGTATCACCTGCCCTTTTGCGGTGCAGCTTAGTTGTGGGTTCCTAGCCTTATTTTGCACAGATATTTTTTGTATGTTTTTAGATCAGGAATTTGTCGTTCCTTTACTGTTTGGGCATTCCACACCTTGGCAGCCATTTCTAGCGTGCTTCTCTCGTGAGCTTTTATTTGGCTTCTGGTCTGCTTTAGTAGTGGCGCATTATTTGCTCTAGTTGCCCTTTGTGGTTTTGTTAGGAGTTTATTGTCTTGACTATAGCTGTATGCTAATGTTTTCAGATGAATTATTCTCCTATTTTCTAGCAATTTTACTTTGGTTCTTTTGTGTATGTCATAGGTGGGGTGCAGCTTGTCTACTCTGAGGCAGATTTTCAGGGCTCTGTTCTGTAGTGTTTGCAAGTTTTTTTTAGAAGTTTTTTTGCGCACCCATGTAGTTTACATCTCCATAGTCAAAATAAGGGAGCACCATGCCCTTGAAGATTTTTATTGACATTTCTTGTGTCATGTAGTCTCTTAGCTTTGCAAATAGCCACAGTTTGTGGTTTGCCTTTTGGACAATTTTGTTTATACATAGGTTGTAGTTTAGTTGGCTGTCCAACTCAAGGCCTAGGTATTTGTAATGGTCTACATTTTCTAGTGTTTGGGCTTCCTGCTTACAGTGTAGTTTTCTTTCTGGCATTTGTCTATGCGAGAAGAGAACTGTTTTTGACTTGCTTGTGTTGATGGTTATTTTGTTGGACTCACACCACTCATCCAGTTTTAGTAGGAGCTTGTTTAGTTTAGTTATTACCTCCTCTTCTGTGGTGCCGTTTGCATATATGACTGTGTCATCTGCATATAGTTGGAGGCATTCGGTTTGTAACCATTTTTCAAGATCGTTTATGTAGATTATAAAGAGCAGTGGCCCTAGCACTGACCCTTGGGGTACACCACATGTGACAGGTTGGTTGTCTGATAGTGTATTGTTTATTTTTGTTCTCTGTTGCCTGTCTTTCAGGTAGCATTTTATCCAGTCCATAGTGTTGGATTTTATGCCCATGGATTCTAGTTTTTCCAATAGTATGTTATGGTCTACTGTATCGAATGCTTTGCTGAAGTCAATGAAGGCTGCTCCAACTAATTGTTTTTGGTTCATTGACGCCAATATGTCATTTGTTAGGTTAGCTATTGTTTTAGATGTGGAGTGCAGTTTCCTGAAACCTCCTTGTCTTTCGTTTAGTATATTGTTTTTTTCCAGGTGTTCATTTATGTGTCTATGTAGCACTTTTTCAATGAGCTTGCCTGGGGTTTAAAGAATCGATATTGGCCTGTAGTTTCCCATGTTTTGTTTGTCTCCACTTTTGTGGATAGGGGTAATGGTTGCCATTTTCCAGGCTGAGATAAAATGCCCCTGTTCAAAGGAGATGTTGAATAGGTCGACTATAGTGGCTGGGATGGCTTGGAGTGCCTCTTTCAGCATTTTGGTTGGTATTTCGTCTATTCCACTTGGTTTATTTGTGTCTATGTCATTTATTAGTTTTTTTACTTCTATTATATCTGTTTTGCAGGTGGGGATTTCATTCTGCACAGTTCCTGATCTATTTTCCCACCTTTTTTTAAATTTTCCTGACAGCGTTTGTCCTATTGTGGCAAAGTGCGTGTTCAGTTTGTTTGCTGCATCTTTGTCTGAGAGTATTGTCCCTTCGTTATCTTGGAAGGTTGTGTGCTCTTCTTTGTTATTTTTGGGGAATAATAGGTCTACATTCTTCCAGAATCTGTTTGTATTGCTTCCCCAGTCTCTGTCCTGCTTTATTATGTATTTCTTTTTTGCTGTTCTCACAGCTTTGAGAGAGTGGTTTCTGGCAATATGGTAGGCCAGTTTGTCTTCTATAGTTTCTGTGAGCTTTGCTTTATTACCCAGTTTACTTTTGGCTATGATGAGCGTTAGCAGGTCATTGTCTACCCAGGGGTCCTGGTTTTTTTGTATTTTTATTTTCTTAATGGGGCACATCTCGTCAGCTGATTTTCTTATTTCTGCGATGATGTTGCCCCAATAGATATTAACATCATCTCTGTTTTGTGTGATGTTGTTTATGTTTTGGTGCAGATGATTTTTTAATGCATCTTCTGAGTAGTTTTTTAGGGACCTGCCCATCTTATACTCATAGTGATTTGTGCTTTTTAGTTTTTTCCTTGTTACATATATTAGCTCATGATCACTTATACCCCAGCTCCTGGTGCCCCATTTAGTGGCGTGGTTTGAGTTGGTTAGTATTAGGTCAATGCTGCATCTTTGTCTGAGAGCATTGTCCCTTCGTTATCTTGGAAGGTTGTGTGCTCTTCTTTGTTATTTTTGGGGAATAATAGGTCTACATTCTTCCAGAATCTGTTTGTATTGCTTCCCCAGTCTCTGTCCTGCTTTATTATGTATTTCTTTGTTGCTGTTCTCACAGCTTTGAGAGAGTGGTTTCTGGCAATATGGTAGGCCAGTTTGTCTTCTATAGTTTCTGTGAGCTTTGCTTTATTACCCAGTTTACTTTTGGCTATGATGAGCGTTAGCAGGTCATTGTCTACCCAGGGGTCCTGGTTTTTTTGTATTTTTTATTTTCTTAATGGGGCACATCTCGTCAGCTGATTTTCTTATTTCTGCGATGATGTTGCCCCAATAGATATTAACATCATCTCTGTTTTGTGTGATGTTGTTTATGTTTTGGTGCAGATGATTTTTTAATGCATCATCTGAGTAGTTTTTTAGGGACCTGCCCATCTTATACTCATAGTGATTTGTGCTTTTTAGTTTTTTCCTTGTTACATATATTAGCTCATGATCACTTATACCCCAGCTCCTGGTGCCCCATTTAGTGGCGTGGTTTGAGTTGGTTAGTATTATGTCAATTGTGGTGCTATTTTTACTGAGCCTTGTTTTTTCAGTGATGAGCTGTTGTAGGCCTAAGATTTTGATTGTGGTTTGCAGCATTAGTTTGTTTTTATCATTGCTGTTGTAATTTACATTAAAGTCTCCTAGTATGAAGATTTCTGCCATTGTCAGTTTTTTTATGGTGTTTATGCTCTTCTCTAGGGCTTCAATGAAGAGTTCAATTTCCCCTGATGGAGGTCTGTAGAGGCTTGCTATGGCTATATTTGCTTGCTTTTCCTTTTTTATTAGGCACCATAGTAGTTCTATGTGTTCATTTGATAAGTTAGCTGTTATTAGTGCTTCAGGATCTAGAATTTTGGTGTCTTTGCAGTAAAGGGCAACACCTCCACCCTTTTTTGTTTTGTTTAGTGTGTTATTTTGCTGCCTATCATTGCGTACAAGCCTATATCCATCTATGTTGAGGGTGTTGTTTTTGTGGTTGTCAGTGAACCATGTTTCTGACAGTGCCAGTATGTCGAGATTTTCTCTTTTTAGGTGTATTTTTATTGTGTCGATTTTGTTGGATGCACTCTGGCAGTTTAGGTGGGCAAAGTGTGTGCCCCTCCCCAGCTTACATTCAATTTCTTCTACCATATATATTTGTGCTTTTCGGTGAGTGGTTGCTTGATTTCGCGAATTTTACTTTTTAGTTTTAGTTAGATTGAGTTTGTGTGTGTGTGTGGGGGGGGGGGTGTGCTGGTGCATGCAGCACACGCATCTCCCTCTGGTGTGTAGTTGTGTAAGTCACTGCACTTATTACCTGTTTTGTGTGGAGGATGGCATATTTTTAGTAAAGCGTGTTAGTGAGATAGTAAATTTGTGATATTCATGGTTTGGAGCCCTGGTTCCTTTCCCAGTTCTCCCCGATCTGAACATTTGTATAGTTTTGTTTATTCCTTATTTATATGTTGGCATTTGTCAGGGTTTCCTTGACTTTTTGGAGGATGTCCCCCATTTTATTTTTGTAACCTGGTTTTATCGTTTCTCCTTCACTGGCGCTGTCCAGGTACCTTCCTGAGCCCCAGTATGGGCACTTTGTGCATTCCCTGAATGCATTTCCAGGGGCATTTATTAGCTTTTCTTTTAGCTCTATGTTTTGTGTGAATTTTGCATGGACGATATCCTCCAGCACTTTTTCATTTGTTTTGCACCATTCTGGTGATCTCCATATTTTTTTGGCCATTGCTTTTATTGTGTACGGGTTGTCCGTGTTTTCGATCATCTCATTATGTCATGTTTATCGTGATATTTGGCCATTATTGAGCAGTAGTATTGCTCGGCCGAGGTGTACTTTTTCCCATCCTTTCCTGTGACTTCGCATTTGTACAGGTTACTAAAGGGGGTGTTGTGGCCTTGGAACGACACTCCCCAGGGGTGTTCCCTTGTTGCACCCTTTTCTGGTGTGATCTCTTGAATCTCAATCTCTCCGAACTCCTTGGGTGTGTAGGTTTTCCCATTTATTTCTATGTTACACCCTTTCATTTTGATCGATTTTATTTTGTCACTGTTGGTCTCGAGTGCAAGTGTGTACATTTGTTGTACTGTTTTTTCACTCAGCATTTCCGTTTCTGTCCTTACTGGTCTTATTGTGACTTTGTTGTAGTCTTTTTTGGCCTGGAGTGTTTTTTTCTTCTGGAAGAGTTCTTTTTTTTGCGGCTCTTTCTCCAGCTGGATTTTTATACTCCTCGGCCTGGTTTGGACTTTCTCTGTGGCCTGGATTTCTTGTTCTTTTGCTTCCCCACCTTGGCTTTTTTTTTCAGCCTGCTCAGTATTGCCAGGGTGTTTTTTTGGTGTTGTTTCTTTTTTGGGTTTTTTTCCTAGACGGAAGGCCTTAGTCACTACTGTCCAGCCAAAGTCACAGTCCGCTTCTTTTAGCATGTCAGTGATTGTTTCCTGAATGCTTTCATTTTCTTTTTCGGGAATACCGTGGACTATGACACTGAGTTTTTTTTCCCCAGTTTTTGGTTTGATTGCCTGATTTTGGATCGCTTCCGTTTGAGGCTTCTTTTTATCCGTGGGCATTGTCCTGGTGTTGGCATTTTTGCTTACATTTTCATTGGTCTGTTTTTTCTGGGGTTTTTCGTATTCTGCCTTGTACCATGTGCATTCTATCTGTAGCGTGTCATATGCTACTTGTAACGCTTCTAGTTTGGTTTTGCAGTCATTTCCCTTAGTTTTGTTGTTTCTGTAGACAATTTCCGTGTTGTTTGTGCCATTATTTTCGTCCACACATTTTTTGTTTGCCTTTTCCAGTTCCTCCTTTACTGTTTGAATTACCAGCTTTACTATGTCTTCCTTGACTAGTTGTTGGCCTCCATTATCCTGGCAATCCTTGGCTTCCACCTCAGTAGATGTGTTTTCGCCTTTTCCCGTCATTTCTAAAGGCTGACACACTATTGTGAGGTTGATCCTCCTTGTTTTGTTTGATTTTAGTACCCTGTACTAGGTAAGATTAGTCTAGTGAATAAATTTTTTTGCGACATATTCGGGGTTTTGGTCGTTTCCCGCCATTCTTTTAAATTTTTAATTTAGATTTTATTTTATTTTATTTTATTTTTTTAAACAGTCATTTCTGCCTGCTTAAATTTTGTTCCTCCTTTGTGCGTATTTCTGTTGCTTTAAATTTTGGTTAGTGGTATTTTATGAAAAGTTTGTGATACTCATAGTTTGGAGCCCTGGGCCTGGTGTGTGCTGGTGAGTGACAGCTGGTGAGTGATAATAGGGGAATCCACCAGTTCACTCAACTCAACAGTGGTTTTGAGTCATTTAGACATTATAAATTACACATACACACACATCAACAGTAAAGCAAAGTATATTGGTACTTAGCTGTGGGTGCTGGTATGTTCTTTTTTTGATATCAGAGGATACAAATCCTGGCAATCCGTATCCTTGTTTTCGCCGTTTTTGGCGTTTCCCGCTGTATCTAACGGTCGACACGTTCCTGTAAGGTTGTTTTGCTTGATTTCCTCCTTTTTTGTGGTGTTACCCCATCTGATATGTATCCTAAGGTATCCTGGTATGTTTATGAGTATCCTGGTATGTTTGTGGGTTTTTTTATGCACGTTTTAGTATATTGAACTCGCGATTTCAGCGTACGCGTAAGTTTAGCGTAAGTTTAGCGTTTGCTC
>JASIRB010000499.1:0-25870 GCA_030323885.1 Branchipolynoe longqiensis
TTCCGTCCCTCCTCTTCCGTCCCTCCTCTTCTGTTCCTCCTCTTCCGTCCCTCCTCTTCTGTCCCTCCTCTTCCATTCCCCATTCTCCATCTTCCGTTACCCCTCTTCCATTCCCCTTCTTCCATTCCTCCTCTTCCATTCCCTCCCTTTCCATTCCCTCCTCTTGTGTTCCCCTCTTGCGTTCCCCCCTCTTGCATTTCCCTCTTGCATTCCCCCTGTTGCGTTCCTCGCTGTTGCTTTCCCCCCTCTTGGGTTCCCCCTCTTGCGTTCCCCCATCTTCCGTTCCCCCTCTTCCATTCCCTCTCTTCCATCCCTCTTCCATTCCCCCCTCTCCCATTCCCGCTCTTCCATTTGCCTCTCTTCCATTCTCCCTCTTCCATTCTCCCTCTTCCATCTCCCTCTTCCATTCCCCTCCTTCCGATCCCCCTCTTCCTGTCCCTCCTCTTCCGTCCCTCCTCTTTCCGTTCCCCCTCTTCCGTTCCCCCCTCTTCCATCCCCCTCTTCCATTCCCCTCCCCCTCTCCCATTCCCCCTCTTCCATTCGCCTCTCTTCCATTCTTCCTCTTACATTCTCCCTCTTCCAATCCCCGTCTTCCGTCCCTCCTCTTCTGTCCCTCCTCTTCCATTCCCCATTCTCCATCTTCCGTTCCCCGTCTTGCATTCCCCATCTTCCATTCCCCATCTTCCATTCCCCATCTTCCATTCCCCCATCTTCTGTTCCCCCCTCTTGCTTTCCCCCTCTTTCATTCCCCCTTCTTGCATTCCCTTCCTCTTGCATTCCGCCTCTTTCATTCCCCAAGAGGGGGAACGAAAGAGGGGGAACGAAAGAGGGGGAACGAAAGAGGGGGAACGAAAGAGAGGGAACGGAAGAGAGGGAACGGAAGAGAGGGGAATGGAAGAGGGGGAATGGGAGAGGGGGAATGGAAGAGGGGGAATGGAAGAGGGGGAACGGAAGATGGGAGGGGAATGGAAGAGGAGGGACAGAAAAGGAGGGACGGAAGAGGAGGAACGGAAGAGGGGGAACGAAAGAGGGGGAAGAAAGGAGGGGGAACGAAAGAGGGGGAACGAAAGGGGGGGGAACGAAAGAGGGGGGAACGAAAGGGGGCAACGAAAGAGGGGGAACGAAAGAGGGGGAACGAAAGAGGGGGAACGAAAGAGGGGGAACGAAAGAGGGGGAACGAAAGGGGGGGAACGAAAGGGGGGAACGAAAGGGGGGGAACGAAAGGGGGGGAACGAAAGGGGGGGAACGAAAGGGGGGGAACGAAAGAGGGGGAACACGAAAGAGGGGCAACGAAAGAGGGGGCACGAAAAAGGGGGAACGAAAGAGGGGGAACGAATGAGGTCGAACGAAAGAGGGGGAACGAAAGAGGGGGAACGAAAGAAGGGGAATGCAAGAGAGGTGATTGGAAGAGGGTGGAATGGAATAGGAGGAATGGAAGAGGGGGAATGGAAGAAGAGGGAATGGAAGGGGAGGGAATGGAAGAGGAGGGAATGGAAGAGGGGGAACGAAAGGGGGAACGAAGAGAGGAGAGTGGAATGGAGAGGGGAAGGAAGAATGGGGAACGAAGGAGGGGGGAATGAAGAGGGGGGACGAAAGAGGGGACGGAGAGGGGGAACGAAGGGGAGAGGGGGAACGAAAGAGGGGGAAGAAAGAGGGGGAACGAAAGAGGGGGAACGAAAGAGGGGAAACGAAAGAGGGGGAACGAAAGAGGGGGAACGAAAGAGGAGGGAACGCAAGAGGGGAACACAAGAGGAGGGAATGGAAAGGGAGGGAATGGAAGAGAGGGAATGGAAGAGAGGGGAATGGAAGAGGGGGAATGGGAGAGGGGGGAATGGAAGAGGAGGGATGGAAGAAGGGGAATTGAAGAAGGGGAATGGGGGAATGGAAGAGGGGGGGATGGGGGGGAATGGAAGAGGGGGGAATGGGGGGAATGGAAGAGGGGGGAATGGGGGTTTTATATGGGAGGTGTGTACCGGCCTTTAGACGCGTGGCAGACGCGTCCAGTGTGTTCGCTATTTACGCGTGAGAACCGCATGACGCACGCTTGTACTTGACGCACGCGCGACGCACGCGTCCAGTGTGTTCGCAGCTTTAGGCTATATATGTTATTGTTTTTGAGATAATCATTTTTTAATATTAAATATATAAAATGTATTAATTTTGAATTAAAAGTGGAACTTTGACCAAATATAATAAACAGTAGAAACATGTGAAGGGAGTTCCGATAATCAATTTTCGTTGTACACATATAGAGGAATTTAACATGCCAATTGTTAAATCGATTAGTGACAATGTCAAAAGGTGCAATTCATAGCGAAAAATTTGTTATGATTTGGCCAAATAGCCATTTTCAAAGCACTGTATTTTGTTCCAAAACTGCAACAAGACTGAATAAATACTAGATAGTTCAAATATTCATAACAATCTAATAGCCTATTTTTTTTCAGACCTCTATTTACAGAGAATCAGAAGATATTTGCATCTTAAAATGTGAAATAGTGTAATTGTTTGCATGTAAACAGCATTTGTATGTGAAATATTTCAAATTTTCAATCTTTGAAAGCTCATTGCAGCTAAACAATCTTTTGAGTCTTCCTCAAATTTGGCACAGTATGAGAATAACCATTCATCGAGACTAATAGATATTATTTATATCAATATTATATCCATAAATATGGAAAAGATTGAATTTTGATTGAACATATGAAAACAAATTGTCTGAAAACTAAATATATCAATTTGATCAATATTTTTTTTACTAAATGTATTTTATTCAGCGAATAATGTCTTTTGTCAGTGCCAGAGCACTGGTCTTCCGGCCGTTCATTACAATTTGTTGGTACATAAATGACAATATCAGTTGCAATAATAATAGGTACTCCAAAGTGATTTCTATTTTCAACAGGTCAGTATTACATCTTATATATCTGTACAGATCTTTTAAATTGGATCTCAATGATATAAAAATCATTTAGATCGATTGAATAGCTGCAAAGTTATGAGTGTTTAAAGATTGATTTTTTTGCCCCGATTTGTGCACATTTCCAAATTAGCCAAATCTTTGATTTTAGGGTCCCACCTGGAAGCTATTTTGCATATGATCTGTCCAATATTAAAGAATCTCATTCTCTATAGTACAAATAAGAAGCTCAATTTTTTACAGACCATCACTGTTAGTATTCTTTCTGAAATTTCATGTCAAACTTGCTAAATTCCTTAATTTCCAGCAACCACCAATAATAAATTCAGTAAAATATAGAAAAATAGCATAACTCCCGTTCTAATTGTCCTATCACAGCAATCTTTATACCAAAATAACCAGAATCAAAAGCTCTACATGATGACATAATTTTCTAACTGATCAGAGAAAGAAAGACAACATTCAATTTTAGGCATCGCGAGCTGACAATAAAATTAAGAAAAATAGCATAACTCCCATTCTAATTGTCCGATCACTGCACTATTTATACCAAAATAACCAGAATTAAAAGCTCTACATGATGACATCATTTTCTAACTGATCAGAGAAAGAAAGACAACATTCACTTTTAAGCATCGCGAGCTGACAATAGCCAAATTCTTGCAGCAGTCACTTCTCAGACCAAGCTTGATGCGCATGATATAAATCTCAACCAAATATTGTTCTGGTTAGGTAGAGGAAGACTTAAGCTTTCTGATGATATAATTTTCAAAACGATCCTGATCAATTTTCAAGGAGGATTAATGTCTTAATGTTTTCACTCCTTCAGTTCAATCAAATTTCCCACTCAGAAACACTCATGCTTGATATGCTAATGAAGCCTAGATTCTTCTCTATCTTTTATTGGTGGTTATTTTTAGCTCAGGTCAATGTACTCACCAAGCCATCAAGTTTAGGGAAGGGAGTAGCTCAGACTGGATGAAAACAAAATTGGCGAGCATGCTCAAAGCTGCCGATCGTACCCGCCAACAAGTGTCCATTGACT
The DNA here is from genome assembly GCA_030323885.1 of Branchipolynoe longqiensis. Taxonomy (NCBI): domain Eukaryota; kingdom Metazoa; phylum Annelida; class Polychaeta; order Phyllodocida; family Polynoidae; genus Branchipolynoe; species Branchipolynoe longqiensis. The sequence continues at coordinate 3,966 of JASIRB010000499.1, forward strand.
GTGATTTATTTCATAATGATAATTAAAAATCAGACACCCTAAAAGACAAAAGAACAAGCTTTAATTTGATATAATTTTTATTTCAAACCAAGCAGAATTAGTGGAGATTCAAGCCTTTTTAAAACGGTTAAAATAGGTCAAATTTCGCGCTGCGGACACCGTATACGCCGACTTTGGAGTACATAATAATAACCACATGAAAATCCTTTTCGATAATAGAAGCATAATTAAAATTTACTGTTAGTTGTAATAGTAACTGCATACAATTCCAGTTCAACATATGTATTATGCACTTGGTGAGCATAATTTAAATTTACTGTTAGTTGTAATAGTAACTGCATACAATTCCAGTTCAACATATGTATTATGCACTTGGTGAGCATGCATCACATGGTATTGCATGATTCTAGAATTGTCTTTAAACACTTCTTTCTTCCTTTGCTTTCTCTCTTCTTTTTTCAAAAAGATATAACATATCGCCAATACACAAATCAGTGGATCCACTCACCAATACCAAATGCGAGAAACCTGCCCAGTTTTGAATCCCATCACAAGTGGTCTGCATTGTGTGGCCTAATGATGGGATCGGACATCTGAGATTGCAGTGGGGACTTACATCAGACAGGTTTTATGTCAATTTAAAGGAAAATGTTAGGTAATAGGTTTTGAAAGAAGGTGTAGTAGGGGTGGGGTAATGTTCATTGTAGCTTAATCAATTGCTGTAGCTTCCTATAAATTGACTGTGCACACCAGCTGGAAGTAATACACATTATTGTATTAATATTCTATCTCGAAATACAAAAAGCCATTTTAATTGTACATTCTAAAGAAAAGTGTACAAAATCAAAAATATAAATTTGCTCATCAAGCTGTGGCTCATGCGATAGTTGGATATTCTTCAAATTTTACACACAAGCAAATGGAACTAATGCATAGTAGCTATAACAATAATTTAATTAAAAACATCAACATCTTCATTTTGATTGCAAATACAAATTAAAATTTGCAAATACAAATAAAAAATATTGATTTAAATAAATCTTTAGATATTCACTGTACGTAAAGCAATGGTTGGATCTTCCTCAAATGTGGCACAAAATTAGATTATATATTATGTGATATATGCCAATAGAGATCAACATCATATACATGTTTCTTCATGGATGTGATCATAGTGAAACTATTGTGGACAGCAGAGACCCAAAGAGGTTGGTGTCAATATTCTGTCTGCGGCTCCTTGCACTAACTAGCACTATAGTAAGATTGGTATCATTGGAAAGCGAATCAAATTGTCTATCTATACATACCAAATCTTATTAGGTTTCAAATATTTTTTAAATTCAGTAGATGGCTTTAAACTTTCAAAATAATTTAAATTGTGGAACTTAACCTGATTGACCACTTTGACCTAGGGCAAGTTATACATGGATAGAAAGCTGAGGTCATTGTGCTTCTTTTAGCACCATCCATGACCTTCTATGATGTAGTGCAAGGAAGCGCGAGCCCATTAAAAATACCCTGTTTGCAGTCGTTTTCATTTACACCAGTTTTGAATCCCATCAGAAGTGTTCTGTATTGTGTGGCCTAATGATTGGATCGGAAGTTTGAGATTGCAGTGGGGACTTACATCAGACAGGTTTTATGTCAATTTAAAGGAAAATGTTAGGTAATAGGTTTTGAAAGAAGGTGTAGTAGGGGTGGGGTAATGTTCATTGTACCTAAATACACTCAGTATACAAATGGATTTTACTTAAATACAAACTGACTATATATTAAATCCAACAACACCATCAGATAGAACAAATGTTGATCTTCTAGCATATGCAATCTCATCAAAATCAAATATACCCACAAATAGTTACAAGCATGTGAATATTGATGAAAAAGAGCATCATTCCTGCAATTCTTCATGCCGCTGCCGGTACCTAGTTATATGCGGTAGGTTTCATAGCTTTGTTTTTCTCCCCGCAGTGTTGCAAATAGAACAGTTTGTGACAGGTGGATGTGTTAAGCCTATTAGATGTCTAGTCGGGCAGCGTGGAAATGGAAGGATGTGTAAACAATATGCCTCTACCGTGGAACCGTCTGGTGGGCTAGACTAGACCAGGCTGTCACGTTGGAATAGAGGTGTCGGGCTTTGGGGACGTAGGAGCTGTGCGAATACGTCACAAGTACAGTGGAGGGCATGCACACACAACATTTAAACACCTTTTTTCTTTTTTAAGTAGAGGAATCTTGGGCCTTGGTTTATTGTTTACTCTACGTGAATCTGGTCTCATTGGCTGGTTTATCCATTATTCCACCAGAGAGCTTCTACTGCAGTCAGCTCTGGTTAATCCGACAATTTTGCTTACTGACACGATTTCAGGTGTGACGGATTTCCCCAATGTTAATCAATGTTAATTACTCTGGTTAATCCGACACTCGCTCTCCGACACTAACATTGCTTTTTTTTAAACGACCATGCATATGGCATGCCTATAGCTCTGGTTAATCAGAAACTTGAAATCCATCAAACATGAATTAGCACTAATATCCCTTATTTAAACCTTCTTTCAGTGACAATTCTCACATCTAATAGTGTGAACGATTGATATGTATGTTTATCTGTAATAACTGTAGATGAGACTGTCTCAAAAGGTGCTAAGCAAAATGGGACAAAACGTTGTCCATACTAACGATCAACACACTATCTACTTATGCATTTGCTCAGGATAAACTGATTTGTTTTTTACATGGTGATTCCTAATCCCAATGGAATACAGATTGATTTCAAGCAAATGTCCTTGTGTTTTCAGTGTAATCGTTTCTGTGCTGTTTTGTGTCAATCATTACCATGGGGAAAAAAACGAAGAGCTAGCACCTTTTGAGACAGGCTCAGATATGTTACTTAGGTGTTGTTATTATTTTAATGAAAAATTGCATACATGATTCAGTCACACATAGGCCTAAATAGGCTCATAAAAATAACAAAAATGAAATAGTCTAAATTGGTTAATCTGACAATTTGCTATTCAACATTATTTGGTGTGTGACAGAATGTGTCGGATTAACCAGAGCTGACTGTATCATGATTTTATTTTATTTCTTGATTAATAATGGATATTGCTTTATATAGATTTATATGATGTAAATATTTTGGCTTCGCCTGACTATATCACTGTGCTATAAGGGAAGTACGGTTCCGGAAATGGTTCTACTTTAGCGTGCGGTCTACTGGGACTTGAACCCTGCCCCTAACCCTAGAAATTCTGTTAAATTGTTATCATAGAAGACCCCATGTCACCTGACTTGACCTGTCTATTTATCTAACTGTTTAGGGTTATGGTTAAACTAAAAGTCCTGGTAGACTGCATGCTAACCTTTTAATTTATGTTTAAAATTGCGAATTAGTATGCTTGGTCCCTGAATCACCCTGTGCATTTCATATCCACCACTTGTGACTAGTTATTACGGGCTGATTTCCAGCAAAGTGCTATTTCTAACTAAGGGTGTTTTTTGTTCATAATTACTTTTCATATTAGTGCCACTTTCCTTGTTTCCCTTGAGTGATAGTACTCTCCAAACGGTTTTCGTGGATTAGTGTGGCTGAACGCAGTTGCTGAATAAATCAGAGTGCAGGCTTCCCATGCGGAAGGTCGGGAGTTCGAATCCCAGCTGACTCAAACCAATGACTATTGATACTTGTCACTAACTAGCCTGGCGCTTAGCATTACTAGGATAGCGCAATGACCAGTTGCTCAGTATCAGGATAATATGACTGACTGGGAAATTGGGTCAGGGTGCTAGCAGCCTGGCCTCCCAGTGGGGCAGCACTATTAAATCGCCATGAGTGCGCACAGTCACAAGTCGGTACCCGTCCTGATATAACCTTAGATGTTGCCAGGATGCAAAACGCCAACAAACAATGTTAATCTTCAAATAGTTTTGGATTAGTGTCACTCTTCAAAGAGTTTTCCTAGATATTGTATTTATAACTCTTCAAACAGGTTTTGGGATTGAATTTTTTGTTGTTTCTTTTTAAAGAAAAATAGTGCGACATCAGACATGGAAATAAAGTGTATATATTGCTGTCAAGAGACGCTCTATAGTAGTGAAAATACGCCATGTAGTACTATATAAAGCAATAGTATAGTATACTGTTGAAAGCCTGGAAATATTTCAAGTCAAACAGCGTCTTAAAATAAGGACATAGCTCTGAGGTGAATGCTTGCCGAAGTAAAGGCCCTGTCACATTACGACGCATCTCGCAAGTTCGCGGCCAACGCGGGAAATAATTTTTTTACGTCGAGAAGCGGTCAAACTTTTTAGCACGGGGGGCAAAGTTGGACGTATACATACCGTATACATAGTGTATGGCCAACGTATGATCAACATATTGCTAACGTGCTTCTGGGCGAAAAACGCTTGAATTACGCTCACGGTACATTCACAGAACGCCGGTGAACATTATATAGTTATTCGATCGCCAGAACTATGCCTCATATGTTACATACATCAAGACACACTGGAGAAACACTAAACGTACGTTAGACTACATTATCCATATATGTTGTCAGTACGTGGACTGCGTTCCCACTGCCTTTAATGTAGGTCAATGTAGTGCAAAGTAGTGAACAACATTTGTTTAATGTACATTTAATGTACATTGGCGTACGCCTAACATATACATAACGTACAGCCGATGTAATTTGTAAAAATGAACACGTTGTCGAACGTCAAAAGTTTTGTGCACGCACAAAACTTTGCCGACGCGTGATGCCGTATCTCAACGAACGTTGACGTATACCAAAGTGCGCCTAATCCACAACTAACACATAACGACGTATCCTGACATAGCTGGCAAAAATCATATACGTCAGCGTACGGTGGCGCAATGCGTCGTAATGTGACAACCCCTTAAGGAACCTACCACAAGTCGCACTCAATTATTTCATTCTTAAACGGAAAAAAAGTGACTTTTAATTCATATATGAAAGATCTATTTATAATGTATCACGGTATGTCTGAATGTGTATTCATATACATATGTATTTATCTTTATATATCTATGTATATAGATATCTATTATTTCATTCTTAGAAAAAAAGTGATTATTTTAATCGATCTCTATATATATATAGATTCATAGATATACATACATGAATACATACACCCATGCACATTGCTATACATACAAACATACATACAAACATACATACAAACATACATACAAACATACATACATACATACAAACATACATACAAACATAAATACATACATACATGCATGAATACATATATAGATACATGCATGCATACATACATACATGCATGCAATATCATTCTTTCCAATCGAATGGGTAACGTCACTAATTTCGCGCGGAAGTCACAAACAGCCAAAAAGCCTGGTCAGTACTATATATAGCTTGTCGACGTGTGAACACGACTGACCTTCAAACGCATCGCTCCGAGAGTAGTGTACGTCATTGCCACCAGAGGCGCCAGCCACTGTGCAAGTGCACTTCTTGTGTCCACCTTGATTGTACAAAATATTTATTTTTTAAATCTCTTTATTTTATTAGGAAAACAACAAGAGAAAAAATGTGCTGTTTGACGGCGGTGGCATCTCAACACTCAGCGACACAGACCGTGGCGCTTTTGCTAATGGCTCACAAATGATTTCTCTTTCGCGAGGAAATAAAATGATCAAGCCCTGTATGGGCATGACTGTCTAGGATACACTCATCCCCCACCCTCCCCCACAGATGGACCGCCACCCATCTCACGGAGAATTATGTGTGAAACTTTCCTTCAAAAGAAAAAGAATTGACGAAAACTTGGAGATGGGGCGGATTTTCTAGTTACATTTTCAAAAATATTCCATGACGAGATGTTGGTACTGCAGCGTCCTTGACCTCCGACCCTAATTGACCTTAATTAAGCGCCGCCCAATTACTGAGCATGTGCTCATTGATGTTTCTGATTGAGTGGAAGACATTCTCAGTTAGTATTTTCCGCCTCGTCAGCTTAATGCTAGGAGACTTGAGTGTGTGTCGAGGGGGGGGGGGGGGGGGCAGGGAAGCGATGGGGGACGTGGCACCCAGGCAGATCAGAGAAGACGTTTTATATGCAAAGGCCTATGAACAACTTTGACGGTGACAAACAGACCAATTTGGTCGCGTTTACCGCTGCTGCCCGAGGAGTTTAGAGGACAAGGCCAGTGCACTAACATAGACAAACTTTTTAGGCAACTGTTGTCTTACTGTTGATGTCACGTGCTTGGTATTTAATACCCTCTTAGACGGTCTGAATTGAATCGGGACACATTTATTTTTCCTATATGGACACTCCCAACTGAACTGAGTGTGGTGTATTTCTTAGATGTATTTTTTTTTTTTTTTTTTTTGTTTTTTTTTTTTTTTTGGGGGGGGGGGGGGGGAGAGAGAGAGAGAGTATAATCTATTTTATGCGTATATAAAAGGGGCGGAAGCTCTTGTCATGATTATCGATATTATTATTACGATTATCCTCTCCTGATTATTGTCCAATCGCTGACTTGCCCGTATTTGCCCCGGTCCTTGTCTACGCCAGCACCCCCACCGGGCGTTTCTGGCACTGCGCTGCCCGGGCAGTCAGTCTGTCTCCTGCTTTCAAAAAGAACACATCGAGCAACAGTCTACTAGCTACCTGTGTGCTACCTTGTGCTACCGGTGCTGCCTGTGCTACCTGTCATCCGCGAATCGGACGACCGCTCCTGTGAGTCGAACTTGTGTCGGTTGGACAATATTGGACGATCGATCTTCACGGCAACAATTCACCCGGAAGACGGTATCATGCCTTAAACTCATACTCGACGGTCGGTTTTCCGGCCGTCGATCTTCATCTGCTAAGTGTGTCGATCTTTCGATTCTCAAGCCTATGACGGGAACGGTCAATCATGAGAGCAATCTGATTTGAATCTGCAGTACATCGGTAACCTCGCATACTTGACTTTGTGCATCGGCGCTGATATGTGTGTCGAAATGGGGTCGACAAAATAAACATATTATTCGACAGTACCTGATTTAAAACTATCAGTACATCGTTAACCTCGCATATTTTGACTCTCATCTACTCAGAAATGTGTGTCGATATGGGTTTGACATAATGAACAAAATTTACCATTGCACTTTGAATGACACTATCGACTCGAATTAGTGCGTTACATATATGTCATCATACCTTGGCCCGCTTTATCATGACTTGGCCCGCTTATGACATGCCAGGCACTTGCTAAAGCCTAATCCGCTTAATCCGCTTATGAGATGCCATCCACCCGCTATTGTTCTGAGTGCGGGACAGACCATGACACGCAAGACCAAGGTTCCTGCACCAAAGCTATCGACACACCTGTTATCAGGTCAGGTATGGCTACGCGCAGTAGTACAGCGTCTACAAAGAATGCGAGATCGGCAGGTGAGGCTGACAGCAGTGATCTGGAGTCGACCGCTTCCGCGTTGGCCGAGCTATCGCTGGAGGAGCGAGAGTCGACTGCACGTGCGGAAATCGACAGACTGAAAGCTGAGATGCGGGTGACGGCTTTAGAAGACAAACTCGACAACCTACAGGCCGAGCGAGACAGACGACGGACCAGACGATGGACGACCGTTTTTAAAGATGGCGGCCAACCCGACGCCGTTACGGCTGGAACATCCCGTAATGACACGAACGACCGACTGCACCCGGACGAAGATCGACGGACGACGGACGCAGCGCTTCCACCGCCGACTTGGACGCAAGGGACCGACAACGGACATTCGACCCATGGACGATCACGTCAACACTCGAGAGGGTCGAGCAGGAGAAGAAGACGGTCGTCGAGGTCGAGTAGCAACGGCAGCTCATCTCGACGACGACGAAGTAAGTGGTCGTTGAGGAAGTACGCTATGGGGAAAGACGTTAGAAAGATGAACGCTCATGAACTCGTGAAGGCCTCATGCGGTTGGTGCCTCGATATTCCTTCACTCACAACAGCAGACTATAGAGCCTTCATACAACATGTTGGCTTCATTTCAACGAGAGCTCGAGAGGACCACTATAAGGACGTCGCACACGTCGACCACGTGCTTGCCATTCGCAAGCTTGGTGAGAGCATCGGGTTTGCGGCATTCTCGAAGGCTCACCAAGATGAGAGCATAGAACACTATGGCCCGCACAACATGAAGACCAAGAAACAAGGCACTAGCACATATAGTGCATGCAGAAGGTCACCGGGCAACAACACAAAGAAAGCTTGCTACGCCTGGAATGGCGAGGCTGGTTGCCTTAGAGCTGACGACGAGTGCTGGTTCGGCCACGCATGTTCGCAATGTGGCGCCAAATCGCACAAACGTGCAAAGTGTAAGGCTTGACTCGGTCCGACATTCAACCACGAGAGTCCCCACATTACAAATGTTCTACCGACATCTACTCGGACCGATCACTGCGCCTTCCCGATTAGAACAGTGCCTTTGAAAGGAGACGCAGGGATCAACTCTGATAGGGACTGCCGTGACGTCGACAACCAATTCGATGCGAATGTCGTTACTAGTGCTAGTTATAAGTTTGAAATTCCATACAAGGACGATCAACTTCGAGATATCATTGAATCAGATACTGTCAACCTTAACCGGACTGAACATCCTGATTCGTTCCTCACTTATGATGATTGCATGCCATGCTCTAATTTTTCAGCTGGGGTTGAGGTATGCGCCAGTGCGGGTTGAAGTTGGTTACATTCATGATGATAGTTGTAATGGCTTGCTTTGGGAGCAGACTGAGGGTGGCAGCAGGGCAGATCGGTTATTTGTCGAGCAGACCGCATCGGGCGGCCGGCTAGTATACATTAGGGAAACCGAGGGGGCACCACCCATGAGATTTGAGGTATCTCACAGCTGTGTGGACGGGAGCTGCACATGCAGTCATTTAATCGCGGGCAAACCAAGCCAACTTAAGCCTTGCAGGTGGTTTGCTGAAGTTTTCCTTCGTGGTGATTGGGACCCAGATTGGTTATATCTAATGATAGGGGTCGCTTTCGGGTTCAGAGTGATTAACCCAGGGGTTGATGTCTGCTATATCCCAGACAAGCCTAGGAGGAAGGCTAAGTGGGAGCGGGATATTATCAACAAAAAATTTTCGATGAGGAACGGAAGGGCTTAATCTCCAGAATAGATGCCCCCCCCTCTGTGCACTCACGATGCCTTCATCGTTCCTAAGGACGACGGTGGAGGCTGCGTCGTCATCGACTGCAGTATGCATCGATCGACTCCGTTAACAATTTTACGGATGAAGTCTGTACAAAATTTTCTTATAAAGGCCTCGATGATGTAACGGAGATTCTCGAGAAGGGTGACTATATGGGGACGATAGACATAAAGGACGCCTATCGCGCAGTTTCCATTCACCCTGATGACCGCCAGCGTCAAGGCCTTCGCCACATGGGAGCTGGCGATGATAACCTCACTTACTTTGTTGATAATCAGTTAAGTATGGGCCTATCATCCAGCCCCTTTATATTTTCTAAGATATCTGACTTCATCGTGAGATGCGGAGCTCGTGAGGGTTTAACCAGAGTTGTAAACTACCTCGATGACTTCTGTCTCGTCAGTGGGACACGGTCTGAGGTCCAGTGCGCTCAGAGAACCCTCATACACATACTAAGAAGACTTGTTTTTTTTGTTAATTTCAAGAAAGTTAGTAGTGTCGAGACCAAGGTCAGATTCCTTGGGATTTTTCTTGATTCTGTTCGCCTCGAGCTTAGCCTTCCTCCCGATAAATTAGAAAAAACATTACAGATACTTCGAAAGCTACGCGGGCGCAAGAAGGCCAGTAGAAAGGAGCTTGAGTGGGTGGGGGGGTTGCTCACTCACTGTGCCAAGGTCATTCGGGGCGGGCGGACCTTCTCAAGGCATATCTACGATCTCATGTCAAAACTGAAACAACCATTTCATAGGACTAGGCTAGGCAAGGGGGTTAGGGAGGACCTTGACTGGTGGTTGGATTTCGCTACGGGCTTTAACGGGAAGGCCAAGATCCTAGGTAAATTTGCCCCCGTCGTCTCTATTTACAGTGACTCTTCCAAGTGGGGGCTTCGGTGTCTTGCATGGCAGTGACTGGGCTGTCGGCTCATTCTCTGACTTGACCGCAGACATCCTTGACGAGTACGTCGGTCATCACCACTTCTGTCCTCCAGAGGATGTCTGGACCGCCCATATCAACGCGCAGGAGATGTGGGCGGTCTACGCATCCTGCATCCGCTGGAGTGCGGGCTGGTGTAACACCATGGTCATTTTTGTCACCGATAGTTCAGTTGTTCAGGCAGCACTTAACACTGGTAGGTCGAGGAGCACCGCAATCATGCACTTCTTGCATAGGATATTTTGGTTCTCTGTGCAATACAATTTTACATTTAGTTCAATTTACATACGTAGTGCCATTAATGTAATATGCGATGCCTTAAGCAGATTGATTGACAATGACAGTGCCGCTAGAATTAGGAGCGTCGATGATGCTAGGATGCTTTGTTGCAGCGAGACTTTTGACCGTTCACTCGTCTCTTTCAGGGATAGCAGCCGTGAGAGACGAGCAGCAGCAATACCAGCAGCATTCGTATGCAAAGAAATCAACATTAGCGAGGGCCGCACAGATCAAGAAATATTTAGGACATGTTGACATGTTCCACTCCTCCAGGACTCCTATACCATGTTATGAGGAGCAGGTTGCCCTCTATGCCACCTGGTTGGCCAGAGATCTTACGTATGTCTCCATTATTAACTACCTCAGTGGGCTGAATTTCTTTCTTAAGCAGCACGGCGAGAGGCCGATAGATTACAAAAACTTTGTTCTCGCTTCAACACTTAAAGGGTTACGAAGAGTTAAAGGTGATGCACAACGGCGTGCCATGCCCCTCCTTCCCCATATGCTGCGCAAGATCTTCGTGCTACTAACTCATAACCCTGGCGATGTCGCCTGGTGTGCAGCAGTTCTCTGCTCATTCCACGGGCTGCTGAGGAAGTCCCAGGTCACCTGGTCCGATGCCTCCTTACGCAGATCTGATTTTCATTTTTATGACTGCGGGCTGGTCTTAACAGTTCGTCGCTCTAAGACGATTCAGTTCAACGAGAGGGTCCTTGAGATACCAATAGTGAGATGTTGTGATACTGACATGTGTGCGGTCTATTGGACCGAGAGGTATTTTAGCCAGATTATCGCTAACCCCTCTGATGTAGCCTTCCGCATTCCATGCCTCGGCGGAGCTTCTGCCCCTTTTCCTTACTCGGATTATCAAGAGACCCTGAAGATATTCTCTGCCAGGGCGGGTCTCGATGCTGCTTCCCTCTCTTCCCACTCACTCAGGAGGGGGGTTGCACCTTCCTGGCCATGTGTGGAGCCACCATAGAGGAGCTTAAGGTCAGGGGTGATTGGGCGTCCAAAACTGTGTACGCATACCTTAAGACACCACTCGGCGCAAGGATTGTTAATGACATGACGGTGGGGGTGGCGCTATGTTCGAGTCAGGCTGGCGTTGGGTTGGGGGGAGACGCTTATGTGTCTCCTTGGCCTGTATTATGCTTAGCTATGACGCAAATAAAGTGTCCTACCCATCACCCCCTTGTCTTTCTCCTTTCCGTAGCCCAACTTTATAGAGAGTATAATCTATTATGCGTATATAAAAGGGGTGGAGCTCTTGTCATGATTATCGATATTATTATTACGATTATCCTCTCCTGATTATTGTCCAATCGCTGACTTGCCCGTATTTGCCCCGGTCCTTGTCTATGCCAGCGCCCCCACCGGGCGTTTCTGGCACTGCGCTGCCTGGGCAGTCAGTCTGTCTCCTGCTTTCAACATTTTTTACCGGTAAGCCTGTATTATGCTTAGCCATGACGCAAATAAAGTGTCCTACCCATCACCCCCTTGTCTCTCTCCTTTCCGTAGCCCAACTTTATATGTATATATATGTATATATACACCGGGCGAGGTGGCCTAATCGGTAGAGCGCGGGCTTCGCATGCGGAAGGGCGGGAGTTCGGTTACCGGTCGAGTCAAACCAATTATAATAACATGAAGGCTCGGCCGCGTTGAGCACCCCATGCTACTACAATACTCTTCCCCTTCATATCACCTGTGATGCAGTCATACTAAACCAATAGTATCAACTTATCAACCAACACTAACCATACTAAGGAAGAAAGGAAGACAAGTCACACAGATAGACAGTGAGGGTGTTGTGCTTTAATGACACCAACGCCTGCTCACCTACCAGTGACCCATCAACCTAACCCCTCACCTTCTACTGTCCACACTATGTCTCATTATCAACTTAGCCTGTATACTGAAAGCAGTGCCTACAGCCCATGGGACAGGAGTCCTATGGCTGTGTATACACTCAATTTGAATAGGTGAATTTGGCTAGCATCAGACAGAGTGTCTGGGGTTCCTGCTCAAGAGTAGGTCTGTCTCACTCAAGAGCCAGGAGTAGAGTGATCCCTCTCCAGAGTGTCTGGAGAAGTTTCTTGAATAATTAATTAGAATGAGACTTGTGTGGCCATGATAGGCCAAGGGGGGGTCAGGTGAGCGGATCTCCCACAGACAGCCAATCAGACACTCCCCTACAGACTGGTCAGTGCAATGCCCTAATATGGGGGAGTTGCCACCCAAACCAGCCTGCAGGGTGTGGCTCTAAGGAATGTAGTATGGCTGGTGTGCTTGGCGTAGGGGCAGATACTTGCATACAGTTACAATTAGATATATGTATGTATATACCAAAAATGTCCTTTTTCTCCAATTGCATTCTTTATGAATACATAGAGGAACATTTCATCAACTTTGAACTGCTTCATATATAAGAACATCTCTTCATTAACTTTAGGCATCATGCATGAACATATATCTCACATAGTTTATATCATGTCATCATAGGAGTGGGGGCACCATTGCTTTTAGATTACATAACCTTCTCCCCACTCCAAGCCCAAGAATAATAATGCTCTCTGTCCATATATAATTCTTTACCGAAAATCCGTATATTTTAACACAATGACTTTAAAATTGATACTTGTCGCTTCCTAGCCTGGCACTCGACATTAATAGGATAGGACAAGGACTGGTTAGCTCGGTCTCAGGATAATGTGACTGAATTGGATATCAGGTCATGGTGCTGGCAGCTTGATTTCCCAGTGGGGCATCACTATAAAGTCACCATGAGTGGTTACTGTCACAAGTCGGTACCCGTCCTGATATGACCTTGGATGTTGCCAGGACGTAATACTCCAACAGTCAACCATATCATATATATATATTATATATATACTATATAATATATATATTATATAATATACATATGAAGGGTTCAGGCGCAAAAACCTACAAATGTCATGCGGGCCAAAATTAAACCCGGACTACCACGTTTGAGTTGAAACTGCCATAATTAAGATAATCAAATCCATTTTTCCCTAGAAGTTGACACATCTTCTTGCTTGTGACGTAGGCATCACACTACTCCTGCGTCGTGGTTGGATAGAAGCAGTTCTCTCTACTATCAAGTTTGTATGTGCGAATGTAAATAAAACAAAAAGCACAAATCTATTCACTGCTACGGTCTAATTCTGTTATTTAGAACCAGGAATATTCACTCGGGGGTTCAAATCATGTTATTTAGGAGGATACCTTACTCAATAGGTGAAATTTGGCTCAAATTATACCCAAAATCCGAGCGATATTAAAGTTGCATAGTCCGATGGTTTTGAATTTTTGTATTTTTTCTGAGATAAATATATTATTTCTATTACTAGTATGTACTTTACATTAGTTCGAAGTTACTTTCATTTTAAATGGTAAACTTTTGAGATATATAGAATGCAAACATGGAAAATTAGTTTTGGCAAGCTTGCCAAAACTCTGACACCATAGACTTCTGCAGGAACAGGTTCTGTTAAATTGACTATGTGTTGCCTTCTACGCAGAAACAAATGCTTAATAAGTGCATCAGTATCTAAGTTAGATATGTAAAATCAAATCTAGATAATTGGTTTGGTTTTGAAAATTTGATATTTCATCAGACCATGCAGCTTTAAGGCTGCCGCATCGGCGGCGTTATTGCGAATGTAAATAAAACTAAAAACACAAATCTATTCACTGCTACGATCTAATTCTGTTATTTAGAACCATGAATATTCACTCGGGGGTTGAAATAATGTTATTTAGGAGCATAACTTACTCAATAAGTAAAATTTGGTCAAATTAAACCTAAAATCCAAGCGGCATCATGCATGCTCAGTGAAATCGGTAAGAACCCTTGTTCCCGATTAAAATTTCTCATGCTTAATCAACAAATATAACTCCGAGCACTCCCACCCCTAATTTAAAAAAAAGGGCACCCCCCACCAAAAACACCCGATAGCGAACAACCTAAATACTTTGGTATATTCGTTATATGATACACTATTTAACCACTTGTGCGTTCTTTTGATGTAGTTTGTCCATTCCCCTTTATTTGTTTACACAGCTTCGGTTCAAGACGAACGTGTGTTTTTCATAAAAACCTGGGTATTCCAACCATTTTTTCTTTTTTTTTCCAAATTTTTATTCCAGTTGAATAACATCTTTTTTCAGCACCGAGGTGCTGGTCTTCTGGCCTTAACAATTATAGTGCATATGAACTATTTATGGATGAGACGATGCGATGGTATGAACAATATAGACAATAGTAGGTTAAAATGAGGCATTACAAATATAGTGGGGGTCTTATTTTGCACATGTAGACTGGAGAATAGCCATTTACCTTTAGACTATATCAGTGATTTGATGATCATACCTGTGAGGAGACATTAATATAACCATAGCTATGGACAACGTGTAGAGAGCTATACACATTTGTCGTTTCGATCGCTGATGTCATTTAATAAATACTTTCTGACACGTGTATGGCCACTGACCCTAAAAAGTCATAACTGACAATAAATGATTAATAGCTGTACCTGATCCGATCGGATGGATTCGGCCACAGGCTGAAGCCACGTTCTTATTCTTCTTCATGAGATCAAGCAAGAGTCGGACGGCGTTAGGCTTGAAGTCCACATCTCCATCCAATGCGAGTATGAAGGTGTGGTCAGCCTGAGAGAAAAGACATCAACTCTTATTTTGTTTTTGCTTGCTAACAGGTTCCCCGCGCCCCCATGACTACACTCACTAATACACGCTATATTACACAAACCTCTCCCACTCTCTCTAACTTTCACACGGTTTAATCAAACAGTTATGAAAATAGCTTTAGCGATTCAAAGCTGCCTGGCATAGTCTCCTGAGATCACAACAAACTTCAAATGTAACATATGAATGTCACCGGTGGGATTCCCTCATTACATGACCTATTGACCCACACACCGGGGGAACCGCTTTTGCTTGCAGCATCCCATTGGGAGGGAATGCAAACAACCAAGGGCACCCCTGTGATGTCATTCATACACAAACAGGAGCAGAGACCTCAGCACTCTACCCCTCCCCTGACCACATACACATATTTGATTGCATAAGCTAAAAAAACTAAGTGAAAGTGTTCTTGGAGAGCATTTCTCGGAGTACAGCTCGAGCCTCAGCGACATATACCGGATCTTTTAAGAGTCCCCCCGATAATTTAGAATCTGTTGTTTAATCAGTAATTTTACCATATAAAATATACATAATAACAATGTACATACACAGAAGGAAAATGTACTATGCGTATGCCCTTTTGTATATTCATTTCAAACTACTGTTGTGTTCAAAAGCATATCAAACCTTGTGTATTATTTCTTTCGGAAGCCGCTTGAGGATGTTGTTTTTGGTGTAGAGTTGCTCCTCTCGCTTCTCCCATATCGACTTGTCGCTGAGCCCGACCAGGCGGTAGGCGAGCAGGTAGTACATATACATGCACTGTGACCAGCGCTTCCTGTGTCGGATCTTGTCCTTATCCTTGAGGTGCACAATGAGCCATGTGCCACCTGGCAGTTTCAAAGTCAGACGACCGCCATAGGGTGTAGGCGTCCGGATTGGAGGCGCTACCTTGAGGGTACTATGGTGCACAGAGCTGCAATTGAGAGATGGCAATTAAAGCCGCACACTCCGATGAAACCATGTAATTTTCGGAATCAAAGCATTGGCTACATTTGATTCTACATACTCTATATTTAAAAGTACTAATTCTGCGTATTTGGGAGTATTAATTCTGAACATTTTAAATTACTACTTCTGTATAATCGACAAGTATCTGTTCAGTATGTTGACAAGTGCCTATTCTATCTACTCCCATTACTAATTGTAATACACACACATGTGTATATATATAATTTTACCTCGGTACAATGCCTCTGGCAGGACCAGACGGGATGGCCGAATGAGTTAGAGCGTCCGTGTCCCATACTGGTAGATCGTGGGGTCGTGGGTACGAACACTGGTCGAGTCAAACCAATGACTTAAAAATTGATACTTTTCAGTTCCTAGCCAGGCGCTCGGCATTATTAGGACAGGGCAAGGACTGGTGTGCTCAGTGTCAGGATAATGTGACTGAGTGGGATACCAGATCATGGTGCCAATGGCCTGGTTTCCCAGTGGGACAGCACTATAAAGTCATCATGAGTGCACACTGTCACAAGTCGGTACCCATCCTGATATGACCTGAGATGCTGCTAGGACATAAAAGAACAACACACAAACAAACTACGCCTCTGGCTACTTGTAGTCCAGGGAGAAGGCAGCACATCCGGGTCCAGCAATTAGCATAATCTACTCACACCGGGAGGATGTTTGTTGAGTAGCTCCGGCAGTTTTTCTACATAACTACTAAACCAACCAGGGTAGTATCGTTTTTGAATGGATACATTGGTTTAGTTCATGTTAGCATTCAAATACAGCAGAACCTGCTGGACCGCCCACGACCAGGCCCGCACCGAAACAGCGGTGATGCGGGCAGGGCCAGGACGAAGAGGGCGACGGCCTGCGATGGTGAACTTATTGTCTTGGAAGAAGAGATGGCGACCCGGAGGCCCCCCAGGGGCCGGGCTGAAATCGCCTCGTCGCACCATGTGGGGGGTCTCCCCACCCACTGTGGGAGGGGTAGAGGAGGTTTGACTGGCGCATCAGTGTGAATAATGCGATAATCACTGCCGCCCAGGGAACTACACCACCTGTGTCCCTGGGCGCGGAGGTACCCGTAGATGTGTGATCAAGGGGCTGCGACGGACGGGAGCTGCGAAGAGTCTCTCCCCACCCTTACGGACCTGCTCAGCAAAGGGGGCGCCAAAGGAGCCAGGATCGCGCGCCGGAGAGGGCATTTGCCACCGAGGACGGCGACGGCAGGAGGTGCTCGATGAACTGTGCGACATCGTAGGGGGACGGCCTCATGTGCTCGACATCCCGGTCGAGCATGAACTCGGCGTACCACCTAGCCTACTTCGCGCAGATCCGCCATGTCCCCGTTGCAAGCGCCACCCGGTTGAGGGTCATCACGTGCGCCCCATCTTCGAGGTCTGGAAGACATTAGAGGTCATGGGAGAACATGTCAGTTGAGTGGTGAACCCTAATTCGGGATATCTAGTTAATGTGACATTTTTCGCGGACATAGTCCAGTGCCACCGGAGAAGAGTGTGCTCGGCTGAAGGCATCGGTGAGCAGCAGCTCGATGCCAGGTTTGTGCCTGACCATGATGGTGAAGGATCCTAAACAAACAATGAGCTTGCGCCTGGGAGCACCAGAGCTCCCAGGCACAAAGGGGTGCCGCCCCCGCCACATTGTCCGCGTTCGCAACGACCTCAATCCAGCTCGACACCATGAGCCTCAGGGTCTTCACCGCCAGGACAAGGTTGATGGCCTCGAGATCGCGGATGGTGCAGTACGTACCATTCATACGGTCATCATAGGCCTCGGAGAAGCAGGGCTGCAGGGAGAACGCGCCCCCACCGGTGAGGCAGGAGTCGCACTTCCGTACTGCCTGCGGCCACCTCCGCGAGCACCTTCTCCTCCCGGAAGACGTGCTGCTCCATCCGTTGCCAGCGCGCCTCCATCGTCTCCTCCATTTTCTTCATCAGGTCCTCCTGCCTTTTTGTCGTCATCGATGTGTTCATCGCTTGCTTTGCTTTCCCCGGGCGGCGGCGGGCAACCCGCGCGGGTGGGCGACGGGGCATCACCACCATTTTGTAGACTCGTCTCAGGCTGCTCCTCCTCCGGGGGGAGGTCTCCTGGCTGCGTGTTTTGCAGGCGTCTGACCAGACGTGAGGTTCGTCGTGTCCTCTGCATCCTCCTTTTGACGTAAATCGGGGTATTTTGTCATGGGTGACGTGGGTGGAGTCAGATGTCGCTAGTTATTTTGTTAAATTGCGAGTTCAACAGCCAAGCGAAGCCGAATGGCTAGATGCGGGGGGAGGTTTCGGTTACCTGATGTTCGTCCTGCCCGCTTGGGGCCTGGTGGTACCCGGCTCTCCTCATCGAATCAACCACAATTCGGAAATTATGCGCCAATTACAATGTGTCGTAACATCATTAGAACAATGTTCTTTGTTATGCCGCCCATTGCCGAATGGAGAGATGTTTGGCAGGAGCCACTTACATCATTAGGATTTATTCCTGGGTTTCTTTGAGATTCCCCAAATTTTGTAGGCATACCTCCGAGTTTTCTCCAACTTGTTGGCCACAAAAGCCACAGGTGGGAGAAGTTTATTGGACGGAGAGTGTGGGAGGCTACCACTACAATGGTCCTTACCCCTCATTTGGTTTCGGTTGGTAATCCATACCGGTTACCTGCGACTGACAAAATTAACGACATGCCTGTGTTAAAAACGTTTTAAATACAGGTTTATCGCCACAAATTCGGACTCTGACACTGAACAGGCGGGTAAATATGCCAAGTTAAGTGGCTAGGTGGTCAAAAAGATCAAGGAGCAAAAGAGGAAGAAGATCCAGACCACCACCATGATGAGCAAGACCATACAGGCCCAATTCCACACCTTCAAGCCGGCTGAGATTATCATGAAGCTGGCCGAAAAGTTCAGGGGGATTAAGGGCATCCTCGAGATGGATGCTGATGTGAAACTGAACGGGAACTGCAAAAAGTTTGAGGCGGTCCTTCACACAGCATGCAAAGGTGTGCTTGCGGCTCTGTCAGCCATAACTCCGATTGCCAACTGGATGATGACAGAGAACAAGTTCTCTTCGTTCTGTGAGGAGATGGCCGGGGGAATTGCGCTGCTCACAGTGACCAGCAATTTCCTATTGTACAGATGTTCGAAAACGTCTTCAAAGCCATCTGCACCAATGCAGGCAAGGAGGTGGCGCGCTCCAAGAAGGTCTTGAACAATGACAGCAAGGAATACATGCTATTCCTTGCCCCCAAGCCTGTCAAAGGCAAGCCAAGATGTTCGGGGACCAGCTGCAACACTTGTTCAAGCAAGTGGAGACTGGCAGCAAGTGTGGTAAGCACATGGAGGCCGACAAAAAGAAGGCTGGGGATGGAAATCCTCTCGCTTAAAGAAGATGAGGCAGGATTTTCGCAGCCATCGCGCTGGACTGCAATGAGGCTGGTTCAGGATGAACTATGGCTACCAGGCCAGGGGAAGGGGCCAGAGGCAGTCGTTTGGCTGGAACGACGGGAACAGACCCTTCAAGAGGGAGTTCACCCCACAGAAACCGTTCCCCCGTCCAGGGAAGAAGTAGAAGTCGCTACGGAAACCCCAGTAAGCCACTTTACTACTGGTAACTTAACTAATTGTTTACCGGAATGGAGTAAGATTACTGAAAATCTAACTATCCTTTGCTTGGCGGAAGGGGTTAGAATAACACTCATGGAGGAGCCGATTCAAAATGGCATACCCTTTCCTTATCGATTTGATGTTTCCGAGCAGGAGGCATTAAATGACCAAGTTCTGAAATTTTGCGAAAAAGGCATTATAGAGCCAGCACTGCATGTGGCTGGGGAATTTATCTAGAATATTTTCATGAGAGACAAACCTAATGGGGATATCAGACTAATTTAGGATTTAACGTAGAGTGCAAACATTTCAAATTTGTTTCACTAGATACAGCTAGAGATTTGGTAACACAAGACTCCTGGCTTGCCAGTGTGGATCTGAGGGATGCATGCTACACAGTACCAATTTATAAACCTGACCGTAAATTTCTCAGGTTTTGTTAGAATGAGTAACTTTATGAGTTCCCCCATATGCCAAACGGGCTAGCTTGTGCTCCACACATTTTCACAAGGTTACTATAACCAATTTTCTCCCACATGGCTAGGGAAGGACACATTATGTTTCCTTATATTGATGACTCATTTATTGTTGCACAAACACAACAACACTATCAAACAGCAATAGACAAGCTTTGTGAGACATTTAAAAAGTTAGGTTTCTACATACATGAAACAAAATCGGTTTTAACACCTACAAAGTTTCTGGGATTTGTTATTGACACCACAGACATGACTGTTTCATTAACGAAACAGAAAGTTGATAAATTTACAACAACGGCAAACCAATTATTACATTTGGTCAAACCAAAGATAAGTCGCAATATTGATAGGTATCTATATGGCAAGGCCCATATTAAATCACTAGAAATAGATAAGAAGTTAGCTTTGGCTCGCAATAAGGGAACTTTGAAAGGCCCATGACGATTTCGCCAGAAGGCTTACAGGATATTATGTGGTGGCTTTCACACATTGATAATTCGCCCAACCCTATTAGAATGGGAGAACCCAATATGACAGTTACAACTGATGCTTCACTAGAAGGATGGGGGCTCATAGAGGCCAACAGGCAACCGGTGGTTGGTGGATGGAAGATGAAATTTCTGATCACATAAATGTACTAGAGCTCAGGGCTATTTATTTAAGATTACATAGTCTAATTCATCTACCTAAAAATCATGTAAGGGTATTAAAAGGTAATACGACAGCCATGGCTTACATACATAATATGGGAGGGACTCATTCCAAACCATATAACCATTTAGCCAAACTAATTTGGGACTGGGCAGAGGAACATGACATATGGCTAACAGTAGCACATATCCCAGGCAGTCAAAATACTTTGGCAGACAGGAAAAGTCAACATTTTCATGACCATCTAGAATGGTCATTAAGTCACAGTATTTTCAATTACATTTGTGATAAATGGGGCAAGCCAAAAATTGACTTGTTTGCATCACGACACAACAAAAAGTGACCCAAATATGTGTCTTGGCATCCAGAGCCAGAAGCCTGGAGAGTGGATGCAATTTCTCTGATTTGGAATAATAAATGTTATTACATATTCCCACCATTCAGCATTATCAGCAGAGGGGCTAGGAAGATCAAGATGAATCACTCACACACAGTACCGATAGTACCAGAGTGGGACACACAACCATGGCTAGCAGCAGTGACCTTAGAAGCAAGAGAAATGCTCAGGTTTCCATGAGGAGAGAACAATCTACAATATCAAGGACCCCTAACAGTACATGGAAATGTGTCAATGACACCCCTTTTGGCATTCCCTTTTTAAGGAAACATTTAGAACAATATGGTTTAAACAAAATTACACACGAAAGACTTATTTCACACGCCTGGAGAAAGGGAATGGTGAAATTATGCACAAGTTAATTTAAAGAAATGGGGACTTCACTGTTTGCTTAAAGGAGTCAAACCATTAAAACCTACAATAGCCCAGATTGTAAGATTTCTAAGAATGTTAGAAGACAAAGGCTTAGGATTTGGTGCAATTAATGCAGCACGATGTGCACTTTCAATCATTCTACCAAGGATAGATGGACAAACGATTGGAAAGCATCAGGTAGTGCACTGGTTTATTAGGTTGGTGTATGAGAGAAACCCACCCAAACCCAAATATAATAAGATTTGGGATGTGTCAGTAGTATTTAAGCTTTTCAAGTCATGGCCT
>JASIRB010003389.1:0-89962 GCA_030323885.1 Branchipolynoe longqiensis
TGAAACAAAAATTTTTGATCAGTCCCGGTATATATATATGTCACAACATGGTTGTTTCAAACTCATTTGGACATCTATTGGTGTTAGAGAACGTGTTTATACCGTTATAACACAGGCGTAATAAGCTAAATTTGTGCGTGGGTTGTGGGTCAAGCCCAAACCTTACGCGGGGTCGGGACCAGTGTATCGGCCCGCCCATCCCTCTGTTCCGCACACTTCTCCCACCTGTGACTACAACGTCAACAAGTTGGAGAAAATGCTACGAAACTCGGAGAAACGCCTGAAAAAGTTTGTGGGGAGTCTATAAAAGAAACCCAGGAGCATCTCCAACATTACTCTCTATTAGAGTACGAGAGAATTTCCACAGGAGACAAGGCAGAGCCCACATCTCTACCCATAATCACACGGTGACTCGGGTGTTGACAGAACCGCTAATGACCGGTTTCAATCCTTCGAGAAGGAATTCTATCCTTGGTTTTTTATAACCAAATAACTCGTCCAAAATGGACCAAAGAAAGTCTAAACTTTCCATAATGATGCTCTAATGCATCATGATTAAGCTAACCACAGTTTTTATGATACTTACTGCGTATTAGCTTGTATGTAGACTAAATTTGCCGGAGCAACCCAACGACACGTAATCCAGTCGTGAGTTGTATATGCTAATTGCTGGTTCCTCACGTGCTTCCTTCTCCCTAGCCTGAGGCTAGCCTGAGGCTGTATACCGAGGTAAAATATATATACACACACCACACACATACATATATATATATGCACACACCACACACACACACCATACACACACCACACACAGAGCACACATCCACCACACCCACAATACACACACCACACACAAACACCATACAAACACCACACACACACCACACAAACACCACGCACACACCACACACACTCTCCCTCTCTCCCGCATTGTTTTCTATTATTAGATTCACTGATTAGGTAGGTTGGTTGGTTGTTGGGAGTTTTACGTCCTGGCAACATCTAAGGTCATATCAGGATGGGTACCGACTTGTGACAGTGCGCACTCACGGTGACTTTATAGTGCTGCCCCACTGGGAGATCAGGTCACGGTGCTGATGGCCTGATCTCCCAGTGGGGACTTAATGCTGCCCCACTAGGAGACCAGGCCATCGGCACCGTGACCTGTTATCCTACTCAGGACCAGGCTGCCTGTAGCTTGACCTGATAGCCCACTCAGTCACATTATCTTGACACTGAGCCAACCAGTCCTTGCCCTATCCTAATGATGATGTGTGCCTGACTAGGAAGCGACCAGTATCAATTTTATAAGTCATTGGTTTGACTCGACCGGGAATTGAATTCCCGCATGGAAGGGATGCGCTCTACCGATACAGCCACCGTGCCCGTTCGCTGATTAGAAAAATAGCAATTGCGAAAATTGTTGTTAAAGGCCCTGTCACACCTCACCGGATTGGGGGAAACGGACAGAAACCGAACAAAGTCCGGTTTGTATCTGTACAAGTTTTGAACATGCACAAAACTAGGAACGGATGCCACCGGATTGACGTCTACGGTTCTTGTCCAGTTTGAGTTTGTTTCGTCCATTGGCTATCCGTTCATTTCCGTTTCATCTCAGTTTCATGCCCGTTTCATGTCCGTTCGTCCAGTGGCCATTGACCCGATAGCGCAACATTTTGACACATTTTAATACTTATCACCACCGGACTAGACAATTCTGTCCGTTGCTCAATCCGGTGAGGTGTGACAGCCGCTTAAGTGTTAATTATACCCCAGTCACACTACTGCTTGCAACCACTTTGTGACCACAAAATAAGGGTGGTCGCAAAGAGCTCGCAAGTGGTCGCAAGGAAGGAGGTCGCCCTACAGGCGGCAAGCATCACTTTGGTCACAAGGAGGTTGCAACGAGGTGGGTTCTTTGATTCAAAGTGGTCGCAAAGTGGTCGCAAGCCAAAGTGTGACTGAGGCTTTAGTTGATTAAGCCGGGGAATTTTCAATTGTGGACAATTGGTCTTCCTCATCCCACTACATCTTGCTCTAATAATGCCGAGTGCTGTTACTGTTACTGTTACTGTTACTGCTAATGTTACTGCTACTGCTACTGCCACTGTTACTGCTACTGCTACTGTTACTGTTACTGCTACTGCTACTGATACTGCTGCTGCTACTGTTACTGTTACTGCCACTGTTACTGTTACTGCTACTGTTACTGCTACTGTTACTGCTGCTGCTACTATTACTGCTACTGTTACTGTTACTGCTACTGTTACTGCTACTGTTACTGCTACTGTTACTGCTACTGCTACTGTTACTGTTACTGCTACTGCTACTGCTACTGTTACTGCTATTGTTACTGCTACTGCTACTGTTACTGCCACTGCCACTGCCACTGCTACTGCTACTCCTACTGCTACTCCTACTGCTACTCCTGCTGCTACTGTTACTGTTACTGCTACTGCTACTCCTACTGCTACTGTTACTGTTGCTGCTGCTACTGTTACTGTTACTGTTACTGTTACTGCTACTGTTACTGCTACTGTTACTGCTACTGCTGCTGGTACTGCTACTGCTACTATTACTGCTAATGTTACTGTTACCACTACTGCTACTGCTACTGCTACTGCTACTACTGCTGTTACTGCTGCTGCTACTGCTTCTGCTACTGCTACTACTGCTACTGCTACTGCTACTGTTACTGCCACTGCCACTGCCACTGCCACTGCTACTGCTACTCCTACTCCTACTCCTGCTGCTACTTCTACTGTTACTGCCACTGTTACTGTTACTGTTACTGTTACTGCTACTGTTACTGCCACTGCCACTGCCACTGCCACTGCTACTCCTACTGCTACTCCTGCTGCTACTTCTACTGTTACTGCCACTGCCACTGTTACTGTTACTGCTACTGCTACTGCTACTAGTTGTTTTGCTTGTTTGTTGAGGCTTTACATCCTATGAACATCTATAGCCATATCAGGACGGGAACCAACTTGTGACAATGTACACTCATGGCGACTTTACAGTGCTGCCCCACTGGGAGATCAGGCCATGGGCACCACGACCTGATATCCCACTCAGTCACATTATCCTAATACTGAGCTAGCCAGTCTTTGCCCCATCCTAGTAATGCCAAGAGCCAGGCTAGATAATAACAAGTACCCATTTTTGTAAGTCATTGGTTTGACTCGGCCGGGAATCGAACTCCGGACCTTCCGCACGGGAAGCCTGCGCTCTACCGATTCGGCTACGTCCTCTCACCTGTGGTTGTCGGCGGCCGCTCACCGCGCTTTGGGTGCAGACAATACGCCTCGCATTCCTCCAGGTTCTCAAAGTTGTTATGGTTACCGAGGCAGCCTCCATACAAGAACTCCACGCACGCCCCCTGCTGAGCGTCGTAGTGGTACTTGGTGACATGCGCATAGCAAGGGCCCGCGTCCTTGGTCAACTGGCAGATGTCTGAACATAAAATCAACAATGTTGGTGAAATCTACTTTTGTTGTTGTAGTCGGTCTGAGAATTCCAACACTATACCAAAGTCGTCTGGTTATTATTGATACAGTAAAACCCCGTTATAACGCGCCCTGATTTAACACGAATTCGGATATAATGTGATGATTCATTGGACCCCGAATTCTTTAAACTGAACGCCAATTTAACACAACCCCCCGCTGTTTTCGTGATGTTGTTGTTTGTTTGTTGTTGTTTGTTTATTGTTGTTTTACGTCCTAGCAACATCTAAGGTCATATCAAGACCAGTACCGACTTGTGACAGTACGCACTCATGTCGATTTTATAGTGCTGCCCCACTGGGAAATCAGGCTGCTGACACCATGACCCGATATCCCACTCACATTATCCTGAGACCCAGCTAACCAGCCCTTGCCCTATCCTAATCATGCCGAGCACCAGGCTAGGAAGCAACAAGTATACATTTTTAAGTCATTGGTTTGACTCGACTGGGAACCGAACTCGTGAACTCCCGATCTTCCGCATGCGAGGCCTGTGCTCTACCGATTCGGCCACCGCGCCCTGTTTTCGTGATGATGTATCAGTTATATGGACCTCAATGAGCGCGGTATATAATGGGGTTTCGCTGTATGTACATATTTATATGTCCATTGGCACACCATTTCGTGCTGCTGGTTAATTTGCTTAAATTAAGGAATTTAAAACAGCACCGGATCTTAATAGGCAGTCAGTTAATAATAATTATTATTATTATTACAATTATTATAATAATTATTATAATAATAATACTTATTATTATTATTATTATAATGATAATAATAATAATAGACTTGAATTTGAAATCCGCCCTGCCCCCCCAAAAGGAAAGAAATCCACCCAAAATTCAAAACACAAATGCATTGCTGTAGAGGTCTACATACCTACGACTTGTGGGCGTCCTGGTTGGACTTCCGGTTCCCGGCGCGCATGCGTGACGGGTGTTGCGCTCGTCGTAGTCGTGGTCGTGGTCGTGGTCGTCTGCTTTCCGCAGTAGTAGCCACACTCCTCCCGGGACGCAAAGTTGTTACCGTTACCTTGGCAACCGCCATAGAAGAAGTGCTCGCAGGTGGTGGAGGAGCCATTGTAGAAGTAGCGCGACTCCCAGTCATAGCAAGGGCCGGCATCCAGGGTCTGAGAGCAGATGTCTGCGAACAAGAGGTGAAAAAAAAAAGAGTAAAGCTTGTTTTATTTAACGACGCCTCCAGAGCGCATTGATTTTTGTATCATCAGCTATTGGACATCAAACATATGGTCATTCTGGCATATTTCTTTGGAGGAAACCTGCTGCTGCCACATAGGCACATATGCTACTCTTTCTGATAAGCAGCAAGGGGTCTTTTATATGCACTTTCCCACAGACAGGACAGCACATACCACAGCCTTTGATGAACCAGTTGTGGACCACTGGTTGGAACGGAAAATAGCCCAAACTGTAAATGGGTCAACTGAGCAGGATCAATAGGATGACCGACACCATTACAGGTGGATACTCTGCCGCCTGAGGTACATCCAGCTCGCAAACAGGAGGAACGCACCCGTTAAGGAGGACTGAGAGCTGAGAGATGGTTGGTTGGTTGGTTGGTTGTTGGAGTTTTACGTCCTGGCAACATATATGGTCATATCAGGACGGGTACCGACTTGTTGGTTGGTTATTGGGGTTTTACGTCCTGGAAACATCTAAGGTCATATCAGGACAGGTACTGATTTGTGACAGTTCGCACTCATGGTGACTTCATAGTGCTGCCCCACCGGGAAACCAGGCCGACAGAACTATTATGCAGTCTACCCCTCTGTAACCTTAGTTTGTTGGGGTTTTTGTACTCAGGATTTTCGCGGTATAGCTACCACTCCTTCCTAAAGAGATAGAAGGGCGCTGTTATTATTAGGGGTTATAATATTGGGTGTATTTCAATTTGCAGGCAACAATTTATATGAAGACCGAATTTGCTTGAAAAAGTCGAGGTGTGGCTTTCCATACAATCACGGCTAATATTATACAAACTGATGATGACGATGATGATGGCAATGATGGTGGGGATGATGATGATGATGAAAGCAGCATGAAATGAAGCATGCCGTAAATAGATACATGTAGGAAATGCTGATGGTCAATTAATTTATGCAAAATCTTAAAGCTCCATAGTCCGATGAAATATCAAATTTTCAAAACCAAACCAATGATCTAGATTTGATTTTACATATCTAACTTAGATACTGATGCACTTATTAAGCATTTGTTTCTGCAGAGAAGGCAATACTGAGTCAATTTAACAGAAGCTGTTAGTGCAGAAGTCTATGGTGTCAGAGTTTTGGCAAGCATGCCAAAACTAATTTTCCATGTTTGCACTCAAAATATCTCAAAATAAAATAAAAGTAACTTTGAACTAATGTAAAGTAGATACTGGTGATCAATCTAATATATTTATCTCAGAAAAAAATACAGAAATTCAAAACCATAGGACTATGCAACTCTAAGCAATCAAGAAAGAATAATGAAGAGGCCTTACTTGAGAAAGACATTTCACATTGAGTGTCTAAAAATACTGAATGGTCACAGAACTAACATCTACCCCTGCCATGTACAAGGAAAACATAACACCACGGTACAAACACTCATGAATGCAATTCGTTAAACAGAAAACCCGAAACTAATCAATTCTAGACAGAAAGGGATTTAGAGCTTGCGAGAATTACTAGAGGGTGAGAGCTCGGCCATATCGAGATAGGGAGAGAGAGAGAGAGAATGTTTGTTTGTATAATGAACGAATTACACAGGTCGCTAAATGAAAACAAAACAATTCAATCAGACGAAGATCTAACTGAAATAAACGACGAATAATGCCGATGCTATGCAACACAAATCATAAACCAGTCGTTGTTCGCGTAAATAAAACGTCTAGAGAACTGCACAGTTGAGAGAAGCAAATCAAAGACGACATTCTCTGATGCAGACGACTTTCAACACGGAAACTAATGGAAACAGCCGGCACTGGCGGTGCCGCCACCTGGTGGATCTGCCGCGTACCAGCTACACAGTCCGCCGATAGTGGCGCCCTCTTTAGTTAGTACGGCGGATACCAGCGGCCAACTGGACACTCACAGAACCGCGAGGCAACCAAAGCACCGTGACGTATTAAATAAAATAGTAAAACAATAACACAAACAAAAATCACGCACAGAAATAGTGACTAGCGACACGGGAGGAGGCCCTCTACCTGAGATGCCGGGTAAATAGTGCTGACCCCCGGCGGAACACCTGGTCTTACACGCCTCCGCGCTGGCGAAATGGTTGGCGTTGCCATGGCAACCGCCATAGACAAATCGAACACAGCGGCCCTGCCCGTGGCTGTAGGCATAGCGGGCGACGTGCCCGGTGCAAGGGCCCGGGTCGACGGGGAGGGAGCACACATCTACAACGGGGGACACGGTTGGTTGGTTGTTGGAGTTTTACGGCCTGGCAACATCTAAGGTCATATCAGTACGGAAGGCGTCACAGAGCACGGCCTGTTAGTGTTAGTGTAAGTGTATGTCGTTACACTCCGAGGCACCCAAAAGGGCGTAGCGTTTCTCAAGGATAATTTTGATTTCACATTTTAATTTCACATTATATATTAATTTAATTAATATCATATTAATTTAATTCCTCCCCTCATCAGGGTGTGGTGTTCTCAAGACCATTTCGATTTCACATTTCATTTGCTTAATTTCACATTTCATTTGCTTAATTTCACATTTCATTTGCTTAATTTCACTTTTTAATTTCACATTTTATTTGCTTAATTTCACATTTTATATTAATTAAATTTCATATTAATTTAATCTCCCCCCCCCCCAACCCACACACATCAAACTACATATATCTGGTAATAACTGCTTAGCATTATATAAGGCTAAGAAGAGCTCACTGTGTGTGCACATGCAGGTCATGAAATACCTGTCAGTTGTCCCAGACACCACAGCTCGCATTCCTGCACCGTGACAAAGTTGTTTCCGTTACCCAGACAACCGCCATAGGTAAAGGGCCGGCACAGACCGCCCTCCGGGTCAAAGTAAAACCTGGAACGCGCAGCCTTGCACGGGCCTTTCTCCGAAGGTTTGCTACACACCTCTTTATTAGAAATAATAACTTTTTTTTAAAGAAGGACAATTTTGGAAAAATCAGAAAAAACACTGAAAACTCAAATATCCAGAGGGAAAAAAAACAATGTTATGTGGTTTTAAAAAAAATAGACAGAACTACAATCGACGATTACACCACCGTTTCGAAGCCAGGTTATTTGGTTTCGGCCCCCCCCCCCCATTTTACTGTAGAAAAAGCTGTAATGTAGCTTTCAATTATTTGTATAGACGTTTGTATCCTTACAATACTGGAACAATGGCTGTAATCCACGGCTACTTTGGTTTACTACATTGAGACTTAGTATATTCATGTTGACTGGCTCGACGTTTAAAAATATAAATATATATATAGATACATATATATTTACATATATAGATACATATATATTTACATATATATACATACATATATACACATACATATATATATTTACATTTACAAATATATATGTAAATATATAAACATATATATATTTACATATATATATACACATATATATTTACATATATATTTACATATATACATACATATACATATATATTTACAAATATATTTACATATATATATATTTACATATATATACACATATATATACACATATATATTTACATATACACACATACATATATACACATATATATTTACATATATATTCATGCATATACATATATATTGACTCATGTACATACATATATATATATTTACATATATATATATATTTACATATATATATCTTTACATATATATTTACATATATATTTACATATATATTTACATATATATTTACATATATATTTACATATATATTTACACATATACACATATATATTTACATATATACACATATACATATATATATTTACATATATATACATACATATACATTGACTTATATACATATATATATATTTACATATATATACATTTACATATATATATATTTACATATATATATTTACATATATATTTACATATATATTTAAATATATATTTAGATATATACACATATATATTTACATATATATACTATATAAAGAATAGACCAATACCGTGATTCTCGGGTCTATATATCGCACTTTATATTGTTCAAATACCGTCTTAAGAATAAGAGGATATGGGTTATTGCTTAAAGCTGCATAGTCCGATGAAACATAACATTTCTAGAAATGATTTTGTATACAGATTCATATATAAGGCAGGTGCTGTTGCATAGAAGGAGATACTAAGTAAATTTAATAGAACCGGTTTCTGCTGAAGCCAGTAGTATCAGAGTTTTGACGTGGTTGCCAAAATAAATTTTGCACTTCAAAAATCTCCAAAATTATCCATTTCAAATCAAAGTTTCTTCAAACTAAAGTAAGGTAGAATTAAAGAATCAACCTAAGATATTTATCTAAAGATGACAGAACCAAACCATCGGATTATGCAACTTAAAGGAAGTGTCTACTGTCAAAATTTAAAACCACAAAAAGACAAGGGCGAATTTTGGGAGTGCACATTATAGGCACGGAGAATTATGGCACATAATTGGCAAAGCGCGCCCCCCCCCCCATACCTGAAATGTGACTAGGACACCGCTGCTCGCAGCGCCGTCTGGTGGGGAAATTATTCGCATTGCCTCGACAGCCGCTATAGATGAATTGCAAGCACCGCTGACTCTCAGAATCAAAGTAATATCGCCGGAAACTACCGCCGCAGGCCCCCACTTGGACCGGAAGCTTGCACGCAGTGACGACTAGCGGCGAGGCATGGTGATCAGGGAGTTGCAAGGCTGTAGTTATAGGTGGTAGTGTGGTAATAGGTGCACAATGAGTTTACAGGATAGCATTCTATTGTGGAGGTTAGATCTGGGTGGGGAACCAACAGCAACTTCTGCTTCGCAAGCTGAAGCTGCGACCTGGCGTGCTAGGTCACATCCTTTCTGAGGGACAAGCCAAACTGGTGTTCTCTATGGCGGAATGGTTAGAGTGTCTGACTTTTTTTCTACATCAGACTCCTAATCTGAAGGTCGGTGGTTCAATTCCCCACCTCCGCCAATTTGGATTTTCACCGCTGTGTATAACTTACAGCATCATCAAAGGCCGGTTGCTCTCATACCATGTCTATGTGGTCTGGGAGGTGAAAAATCCTTTGGGCCGGCAAAAGTGTAGGCTCGGGCTTTCTATCGACAAACTGTCTAATGGTGAAAACAAGTCTAGTCAGACTTATTCATGATTGGCAGTATAAATCTTCAAGAAAAAAAACAAAAAAACCTCCGAATACTCATGTTGCTCATGATTATAATTGTCCTACTAGTACTAAATCACTACTGAGATAATGTTAAATGATATCATGCAATAGTCGAATATAAAGAATTTTAAATGGGTCAGCCACATGTGTTGAAAACCACGTTTTCACTGGTGTCATATGTAGTTATTCCTTCACAATACAATACAATAAATGCCTTCTTAGCCTATCAGTCTTTATACCCATTTTACAATAATTGAAAATAGAGGTACGATCCTATTTCATACTGAAAAGAAAGGAACTGCTCGGAACTGCTCGGAACTGCTCATATAGAAACTGGTCCATAACTAACCATCCATTAACACAACCAACTCAGGAGAATGAGCTTCTCAAACTACTAGACATGAAGTGATTCATCAGACATGCTAATTGCTGCACCGGAAGTGATTGCTACACCGGAAGGGATTCATGATACGATAATTCCTGCACGGGAAGTGATTGCTACACCGGAAGGAATTCATGAGACGATAATTGCTCTAGTGATTACTGTACCAGAAGGGATTCATAAGACATGCTAATTGCTGCACCGGAAGTGATTCATAAGAAATGCTAAATGTTGGACCGGAAGCGATTTTCTTCCTGTCTAAAGAGTAATCAGAGACTTATTCTAAGGATACACCGGCACATATAAATAACGTGTGCACACATCCGTGTGTGCATTTAAAGCGGCATAGTCCGATGTAAACATCACATTTTCTAACCTAAACAATTATCTAGATTTGATTCTACATATCTAAGTTAGATACCCGTGCACACTATTTATCATTTGGTGCTGCCTAGAACTAGAAGAAAATTTAACAGAACCTGTTACTGCAGAAACATATGGTGTCAGCATTTTGACACGCTTGCCAAGATTAACTTGGCATGTTTTGACATTAAATATCTTCAGAATTAGCCAAAATTAGCCATTTAAAACATAAGATACTTGAAACTGAAGTAGAGTATTTTATAACAATCAACCTAACAAATGTATAGATACAAAATTTGATGAGAACCCAAAACCATCAAACTATGCAACTTTAATCATTGTTACATGCTTGTATACAAATTTATTAATTTACAATGCAAATATGATCACCCACACCACTATGTAATTCCAACTTTTCCTGAGGAACTATTGGATGGGTATTAATTCCTGCTGCGTTCTAATTTAATGAACACCTTGGTTTGTACAAAAGAGCACACTTTACCCGGGGATCCAGTGACTGCCTTCTCTCCAATTGAGCCAGATGAGCGACACTGAGACTGACACGCCTCCAGGGTCTCAAAGTTGTTGCCGTTGCCTTGACAACCGCCATAAGTGAAGCTCATACACTCGCCCTCTGCCGCATTGTAGAAGAACTTCGTCTGGTAGGCGTAACATGGACCCGCATCCTTTTCCAGCTTGCACACATCTGAATCACAGCCATGAACATGTCAGGGAATGGCTTTTTTGGTGTGTTTTTTACCGTCGTTATTTAACGATGCCTCTAGAGCACATTGATTTTCATATGATCGGCTATTGGACATCAAACTTATGGTCATTCTGACATATTCCTTTGGAGGAAACCTGCCGCCGCTCCATACACTACTCTTTCCAATAAGCAGCAAAGGGTCTTTTATATGCACTTTACCACGGACAGGACAACACATACCACAACCTTTGATGAACCAGTTGTGGACCACTGGTTGGAACGAAAAATAACCCAAAGTGCAAATGGATCCACTGAGCAGGATTGATAGGATGACCGGCACCTCCACAGGTTGACTGACACTGTACCGCCTGAGCTACATCCCACTCCCCACCTGGAGACATTCACACACACACACACACACACTAACCATAACTGGTACACACAGAGAACAACAACCTAAAGATCCAGCAGCAGAAGTTGCACTCACACACAAGCACCCTACCTCCTGTGGTTGGCGGGGAGCCGGTGGGAGGCTGCTGGTCCTTGGCGTCCGGGCAGGTCTTCTTACACTCGTCGAGACTGGTGAACCGGTTGGCGTTGCCCTCACAGCCGCCGTACACGAACTTGACGCAGCTGCCCGACAGGCGGTCGTAGGCGAACTGTTCGCTATACGCCTCGCACGGACCCGAGTCCAGGTCCAGGCCGCACACGTCTAAGCACCGACATGCGGAGAGACCGGCATACATATGTACATACGTACGTATATACATACATACGAAGTGCATACACACATACATACATATACACATACATAGTTCACACATACATAGTACACACATACATAGTACACACATACATATGTACATACATACATAGTACACACATACATATGTACATACATACATAGTACATACACATACATACACACATACACAGTACACATATAGATAGTACACACGTACATACGTATGTACACATGTATGTATGTACATACACAGATAGAAAAACAGACAGGCAGGTGGAGAGGCGGATATACAGGCAAACATGCAGACAGACAGACAGGGAGACAGACATATATACATACATATAAACACATAGACACGCATATATACACACACACAGAAAGACAGGCAGGCAGACGTACACATACATATACACAGATAAACATACATACATACATACATATATATTCATATAGACACATAGACATACATACATAGACACATAGACATACACAGAAAAAAACATAAGAGACATAAACAGATTGACATGCACAGATTGACAGACACAGATAGACATACACAGATAGACATACACAGATAGACACACACACAGATAATCACGTGCACATACAGAGACACAGACATACACACAGCCCCATACAGTCAGACACACACACATACAGGCAGACACACACACGGACACACACAGAGGCAGACACACACACAGACAGGCAGACACAGAAGCAGAAAATACAATTCAATCAGTAATAGTCAACAAATAATGGCGAGATGTACATACATTATGTTACGCTCATTTAAAATGCGCATGTACCGGGCACTACAATTGTTAATGGAGAGATTATCTTGAGGAGACGTTGAGTGGTAAGATGAAGTAGACAAAAAGAAGATATGGGAAGAAGACATCACAGAGCTCATCGACTCTCAGAGGGATGTAACTGTAAGGAACAGTGAAATCCGGAGAGACTTAAGCCATTTTGCTGTCCCAGTGCTTCTTGTGAATTGTTCGTGATGCTCAGCAACACGGGTAATTTGGCATTCGATCGCCGCCATAGCCTCATAGCATTAAGATAATACTTATGCTGCCACCTATCTAGTAACGGCCAAACTACCTTATGACTTCTGCGTCAGCGCCACCTATATATTCGTACTTTAATACGAAATACTTCGAAATGCTAACTATCTTACTGACCTGCCATCTGCAGTCGCCCACTCGAACTACTGGCCCCAGCATGAGGACACTAGCTGGCTTTGAACTGCCATCCCACCCACCCCTGCTAATATTATCTAGGGCTAAGGGTTAAAGCTTATTGACCTCATTGTGCCTAACTCATTGGCTTATCTCATTGTGCTTATCTTGTTGAAACTTCATATGTGCTTACTAAAATTAAACTGTGCTTACTAGAGACTGTTATTTGAAAAGAAATAAATCCAACTTTAAACTCATATGCGGTGTCGGTGTCAAATTATGGGAAAGTGAAGTGAAAACCAGTTGTAAACAACTCACAGAAAACAATCCGAATTAAATAGACAATTAAAATTCTAAAAGGTCATTAAGACGCATCAATAACTGAATGTTCTGAACTATTTAGATTCATATTGAATCAGATTTTGAATTAAGGAGGAAAGAAAGACCAAACAAAAACAAAACAAAAATACTTGCATTGGAATGCTGTGCTGTTCCAGATTGGAAACCCACAAATTAATATAATTAGTTCACAGCATTCTTGGTAGATAAAAGATTCACCCGGTACTTTTGGTACACAGCTGAACGACAGCGTGTAAATACGAGCGAAAATAGCTTTAGTATAGAACAGGAAGTAGAATGCCTGCCTCCAGTATCAAATGGATACTTATATAGGCACAGAGTTGGTGAAATGGGAGAGAATGCAAAAAGATGGCGGCCATAGAACGCCGTCGATTTCACTTTCAAGTCTTATTAATCTAGATATTTTATTATATTTTTTAACTCAAAGGTAGCAGGGAAATATGAAGACATACACAAAGAATAAATGTTGCTTCTTAGATTGTGAAATTAGGCTCTCGTTTCATTTCCCCACTTTTTCGACCTTTTTTATATAGGGCTGGTATTCACCCGTGTACTTCGAGTACTGGGTGAATCCTTTATCTACATTCTTGGGTGCTTTCATCCTTCTGTTTAATTGTGTTTTACTACTCAGGTGGAATTTAATGTTCATATTGACCATTAGCCGCAGCATTCCACCCACCCACCCTCTCCAGCCACCCTCAGTAGTCAGGCTGCGTGTGCCATGGTCAGCATATCTTATTTGTTGGGGTTTTACGTCCTGGCAACATTGTCAACAGAATAGTACATGTTTGTTGGAATAATGTATAGAAATGGTGAATAAAAAATGTCTTAATGTCATATCAGGACAGGTACCACCGAGTTGTGACTGCGCACTCATGGCGACATAGTGCTGCCCCACTGGGAGAATCTCCAGTTAGCATCATGGTCCCAATATACCACTCAGCCCATTATCCTGATCCTGAACCAAATCCTTCCATGTCCTATCCTAGTAATCTCTCGCATCAGGCAAGTATCCATTATTAAAGTTGCATAGTCCGATGAAAACATCAAATTTTCAAAACCAGAAAAATGATGTATATTTGATTCTACTTATCTAACTTAGATACTGATGCACTTATTAAGCATTTGTTGCCCCATAGAAGGGAATACTGAGTCAATTAATCAGTGTGTTACTACAGAAGCCTTTGGTGTCAGAGTTTTAGCTTGCTTGAAAAAATTAATTTCACATTTTGCACTTCGAATATCTCAAAAGTTAGCCATTTAAAATAAAAGTTACTTCAAACTAAAGTATGGTAGATTATAACGATCAATTTAATATATTTATCTCATAAAAAATTACAGAAACCCAAAGTATCGGACTATGCAACTTTAATCATTGGTTTCCCAAACAAGAAGCCGACGCTCTCGTGATTCGGCCATCCCGAATGTGGTGTGCTGCCACCGCGGGTGGCGATGTCATGGCAACATGACACAGAGAAAGAGGGGTAATTCTAAACACTATCAACATGTTCTAGCATGTACCCACAACCCGCGTGCAAAGTGGGTCAACGCGACGCAGCCTCGTAGTCAAAACCTGGGGCCATATGCATGGAGCGGTGTTAGCGAGCCAAAACTGGTTTAGGACGGGATTTCTGGTTTAGTGGCAAAAAGTCGCTATGCATGGAGCAGTGTTAGGCAAACACCACGCGTTTAAAGTCGGAGATTCTAACACCAGCCCACAGCAGGTTTACAGGCGGTGTTAGGAACCGATTAGGGCCAAATCTATTCAATGCTATCATATTTAACAGAATTACATACGCAATAAGTGAAATTTCATCAAATTAACCCTAAAATCGAAGCGATATTAACGCCGCCGCTAAAGTGGCGGCGATATTAATATTGTCGAATCGACGAATGTAAACTAAACAAATCGCCGCCGCCGCCACCCGCTGGCGATATATTAGAGCCAAATCTATTCAATGCTATCATATTTAACAGAATTACATACGCAATAAGTGAAATTTCATCAAATTAACCCTAAAATCGAAGCTTTGGCTACGACTTTGACTTGGCTTTGACAAAAACGTGAGTGCATTATTAAGCTTATATTGCTTATATTGCATAAACAACTCACACAATGCCTGGGTATGCAGATGTGAGAGGACCGTTGCAGCTGATTGCATAAGTGGCTAATTGCATAAGCACCCCCATGAAGGTTTCTGGAGCTAACACTTATCCAAACAAGCTTGGTATAAGAGGTGGTGGGGTCTAGATGACCATATAACCACACGGAAGAGGTAGTGGGGTCTCAGACCACATGAATGTTTGGTTTAACTGTACCGGAAGTGGCCTGGGACCGACAATTTTGTTTGGATTAACCGATAGTTTGTATTAACCAACTTTGGTTTAACCAACTTTTTTATATGATAAATGGTAGTATTTTGTCAGGCTGCCGAAAAATGTTAGGATTGACCGATCATTTGGTTTAACTGAGCTTGGTTTAATGGGGTTGTACTGTATATATATCAGTAAGGGATGAAAGTGGTA
Source organism: Branchipolynoe longqiensis (assembly GCA_030323885.1). Lineage (NCBI taxonomy): Eukaryota > Metazoa > Annelida > Polychaeta > Phyllodocida > Polynoidae > Branchipolynoe > Branchipolynoe longqiensis. Next base: position 16,123 of record JASIRB010003389.1, read on the forward strand.
TCCCTAAAAAAACGCGGAAATGAGTCCGAGACTTTGGTGCCAGTGTTTTGGTTGCAAATGCAAGGTGGACATCTCCCCTTAAATTGATGAGATAAAAAAATAAAGGTGTAGTCCATGATTAAGCTATGTCTTATGGCAGTATAACATGTGTAGGACACCACATAGTCTGCTTAATAAAAATCAAAGCAGAATTAAATAATTTCATACTTAGAAGCATATTAATCATGGCATAGTATACAGAAATATGTAGTGCTTATATTGATAATTAAAAAAAAGTAATTCCCAGCCATGCTTTATTCACTGAATAATTAGTGTATAATATTTGTGTGGCATCCAGAGACCACTGGTTACATCTGTGATGGAAATTTGTAATGTTATTTCTGAAGTTATAAAATACATTTTTTTAAATTTAAGCACGGATACATTTGAATAAATACTTCCTTTTTGATTTGGAAACTGTTTTGTTTGATATATCAATGCAATACAAGATGTCAGTAAGGATTCAACCATGTCCCCTATGTCATGTTACAAATGGCTGACTGTAAAATGGGTTTTTTTTGGTACAAAAACACTTCATAACTAAAAGGAACAAAGTTGCACACAGTTTGTTTTATTTCCCTTATTTCTTACATCAAATCTGAGCATGAATATGAAGAGTATAAGGAAAAAAATAAGTAGGAAGTTTTTTTATTAATGTTTTAAAATCCCATCCCATGCTGCCCAGTTTTCAGGAGAGTAACCCATATCCTTGCCATTTTGTGAACATTAATCGGTGAATAGCAAAAATAGAGAAAATCTGCTCAAACGCGGACATATTTCATTGCTGATATACAATGAAGTACTGTATGCTTTGAAGACAGTACATTTAATATATTTGGTAACGCAAAATATAGGCTATGGTGTATGGTGGAATGTGTGTGTGTGTGTTTGTGCGTGTCTGGAGGGGTAGAAAATGGCGGAGATGGGGATAGGGGGGGGGGGCGAGTTCATGAGGCTGAGGACAAACGCCTTACATGTCCATATGTTATATATTACACGTCCTCTCACCACCTTGTTGTGAGAACATCCACTCACCCTAGTAACGCCCCCCCTCCACCCACCCCCACAAATCACCCCCTCCTCCCAACTCCACACCACCCACGCCCACAAACTGGCTACACCCTCACCCCATTCCTTTTCTGTCACGCATCCATTACTTCGATGACAGCTTTACTTTACACCATATACAAGTACTTAAAGCCTCGGGTGACGGAAAGGTTTTCCCCTCTAACCTGATAACAAATGCTCCATTACAGGAGGCTGAGTGATGTAGACTAGACTGCCATTATAGCATTAGTCGCGACCTTAGTGTGTTTTAAGTAGGCTTGTTTGTTTTTGTTGTTTTACATCCTAGCAACATCTAAGGTCATATCAGGACGGGTACCGACTTGTGACAGTGCGCACTCATGGGGACTTTATAGTGCTGTCCCACTGGGAAACCAGGCCACCGGCACCATGACCTGGTATCCCACTCAGTCACATTATCCTGACACTGAGCACACCAGTCCTTGCCCTGTCCTAATAATGCCGAGAGCCTGGCTAGGAAGCGACAAGTATCAATTTTTAAGTCATTGGTTTGACTCGACCAGGGTTCGAACCCACGACCCCACGATCTACCAGTAAGGGAGACGGACGCTCTACCTCATTCGGCCATCCCGTCTGGTCTGTTTAAGTAGGCAGCAACACACTCATCTGTGGATCATATACACTATTTAGATCCTTGTAGTTGTCGCTACACATATATATATATATATATATATACTATAATATATATACTATAATATATAGACTATGTTCTATATAGACTATATCTACTCTATTTTCGATAAGCTGTTTGTTCGTTTGTTGTACGTCCTAGCAACATCTAAGGTCAAATCAGGACGTATAGCGACTTGTGACAGTACTCACTCATGGCAATTTTATAGTGCTGCCCCACTGGGAAATCAGGCCGCCGGCAACATGACCCGAATTCCCACTCAGTCACATTATTCTGACACCGAGCTAACCAGTCCTTACCCTATCCTAATAATGTAGAGCACGAGGCTAGGAAGCGACAAGTATACATTTTTAAGTCATTGGTTTGACTCGACCGGGAACCAAATTCACGAACTCGCGATCTTCCACACGCGAGGCCTGTGCTCTACCAATTCGGCCACCGCGCCGGGTATATTCTTAAACAAAATACACTATACATATATACCATACATACTATACAACTATGCATACTATATCAAACTATATATACTATATACTATATACAGTATAACCCCGTTAAACCAAACTTGAAGGGACCCTAGAAATTTGTTTGGATTAACCGTTCATTGGTTTAACCAAGCTTTGGCTTCGACTTTGACTTGGCTTTGGCAAAAACTGGGGTGCATTATGAATGTAATATACAATGTATGTGGACACTTTGATTTAAGTTTTTATGTGTATATACATTATAACCCCGTTAAACCAGGCTCGGTTAATACAAAAAAAATTGGGCGGCTGCAAAATACTACCATTTATCATATAAAAAATTCAATGGGGTCTCAGATGACCATATATATAACCCAATGAAAGTTTGGTTTAACTGTACCAGAAGTGGCCTGGGGCCTGAAATTTTGTTTGCATTAAACATGTTGGCTGCAGGCTAACATGGGTAATTTGCACACGAGGCTCTGCCTATTTTTAGCTTTCCTGCTGAATCTCAGGACCCCTAGCTCATCACTTCGCTGCTGGCTGGTCATCACTCCACTTCGCTCACCTACCTCCGCTGCTACTACTGACCAAGTGCGTCTCTGCTACTGCACAGCTCCTAGAGGCAGCGCACTGCGCCATGCCGCCCATCAAACAGCGATGAGGTAGGGCACCACTTGTCCAGCCTTAGCCCCGCTCACAGGTGTACAGAGCTGCCAGGTCATCTTGCGACCCCTTTCTTCAGCCCAGTTCACTGCTGTCTAGTAACTCGTCACCCTTGAGGCCAGAAGAGCCAGTCCCGTCCACTTCTGCTTCCTCAGACCCGGAGTCTGACTAAGAGGTACTGGGACGTTTGTTTCGTTTGTTTGTTGTTTTACATCCTAGCAAGATCTAAGGGCATATCAGGATGGGTACCGACTTGTGACAGTGTGCACTCATGGTGACTTTATAGTGCTGTCCCACTGGGAAACCAGGCCACCAGCATCATGACCCGATATCCCACTCAGTCACATTATACTGACACCGAGCTAACCAGCCCATGCCCTATCCTAATAATGCTGAGCACCAGGCTAGGAAGCGACAAGTATCAATTTTTAAGTCACTGGTTTGACTCGACCGGGAACCGAAATCGCGAACTCCCGATCTTCCGCACACAAGGCCTGTGCTCTACCGATTCGGCCACCGCACAAGGTCATCTTTATTGGTGTGAGTGCTGCTCCGGACTGACAACCTGATGTCGCCTGGAATTCCTCGAATGGAATCGACTGCTTGATCTCAACACGCTCTGAACTGCTCAGGACACGGGTCTCTGTACCTCGTCCTCAACTTGATGCTAGCTGATACGTCGGCACAGATTAATTTGATTAAAACTTTTAAAATAAACTCAATTTAAATCATGCTCTTTTCTTGTCTCTCTAATTGTACGAGTACGATTAACCGATAATTTGGATTAAACGACTTTGGTTTAACCAACTTTTTTTCAGATAATAAATGGTAGTATTTTGCCGGGCCGCCAACCAAAGTTTAGATTAACCAATCATTTGGTTTAACTGAGCTTGGTTTAATGGGGTTGTACTGTATATACTATGTATACTATATATACTATATACACTACATACGTATCTTACACAATTAACCCTAAATATATTTGAATCCTCATACATGCACACTATTCATACGTATCCGCCTATACTGCATATACTATTACTATATATAAATATACCCAGAGAAAATAGATATACATACTATTTTTACACTCTATCCACAATGCATACACTGTTGATCCTTACAGTTCTGGCTACACATATATACTCTATATAGACTGTTCTATATAGACTATATCTACTCTATATTCTATAAACAAAATTCACTATACATATATACTATACATGTTTGTTTGTTGTTTTACCTCCGAGCAACATCTAATGTCATATCAGGACGGGTATACTATACATACTATGCATACTATATACATACTATGCATACACTGTATACACTATATACACTACATATATATCTTACACATTTAACCATAAATATATTTGAATCCTCATACTTGCACACTATATATGTATCTGCCTATGCTCCATATACTATATATATATAATATACCCAAAGAACAATATATATACATGCTATATTTAAACTCTATACACTATGCATACATTGAATGCATTATATACATTGGATACATTATATACAGTGCATACACTACATTATATACGCTGTATACACTATCCGCTGTATACACCATATACACTGTATATATACTAGCGTTCCTATACCATATATGCTACGTAGGTCAAGCTCCTAATTAATTACTATGTACTTCTGAGCTATGGTTCACTGTTATACCCTACGTGTATTTGATACTCCATGTCTGCCATAGTTCCGTCATCACCCCCAGCGGGCGCCACTTCCAACTCTAAACACGTCCCTAAAAACCAGGGCCTTGCGGGTGAGTGATTGGAGCTTTTCGTCCTAGCAACAGCTGAGCTCATCGCATTACACACTCTTGGTCTTAGCTTTATTGTGCTGCCCCACTTTTGAATGGTGTTGTTGGCACCATGACCTGATATCCCACTCACCCACATTATCCCGACGCTGAGCCGACCAGTCCTTGCCCATTGTACCTAACAATGCGGCATGCAAGTACCTGTTTTGTAAGTCTTTGGTTTGATCGCACCCATGACCGGTGCATGGCAAGGGGTCGTCCAAAGTTTTCAACATTTTCAGTTACGCAGAGCGCACGACAGGGCTAGAGGGTTGCTTGATTGTTGGAGTTTTACGTCCTGGCAACATATAAGGTCATATCAGGACTGGGCTAGAGGGTGTTAATCATGTAGAACTTTGATGGTTTTATAAAATGTTCATATAATATAAACCATTATTATGTTACGTGATAAAAGGCTGGTGTGTACTACTTTGTGGGTGAATGGGTGGGTTGTGAGTGGATAAAAATAATGCATTTCCTATGATGGTGAGAACATGTTGAAAACGTTGGTTTCCCCACAATAAATATCCTCATTTCCTATGATGGTGAGAATATGTTGAAACCTTTAGTTTCCCCACAATAAATATCCTCATTTCCTATGATGGTGAGAACATGTTGAAAACTTTGGTTTCCCCACCATAAATATCCTCATTTCCTATGATGGTTAGAACATGTTGAAAACTTTGGTTTCCCCACCATAAATATCCTATCTGTTTGACAATCATACGTTTATATTTAGATGTGCGTACTTAAATTAATACCATATATGTGCAAGAATCCTATCTTTTTGAAAATCTTGAATATATATATAGAGAGATTTGCATAAGTAAAATACATATATATAATAAATAAGTGCATGTCTCCATATCTGTTTAACAATTATATGTTTATATATAAATTTGCATAATTAGAATACATACCATATATAATAAATAGGTGCATGCCATCTATTTGGAAATCATATTTATATATAGTCTGTGGTGGTTTTGTCCTAGCAACACATAAGGTCATATCAGGAAGGGGTTTATATAGAGAGAGATTGCATAATTAAAATACATGCCTAAAGAAATGTCTGTGTTCGACATTAATTTACCCAGAAGCTGAGAAATGACTAAGTTAACTAAAGTGCGAACATATTACACCAATTCACAAAATAGAACAAACACACAACAAATCTAGTTAACCAAAACAATCCATAGCCTGGAATGTACCGTCTCTAAGTAGTCACAGGCAGAGATGGCATGGCTAAAGAAGCCAATTCAAGGTTTCCATGGGAACCAAGGGTGGAGGACGCCCACCCCCCCCCCCCCCACCACCACCACCACCCACACAGTCTAGGTTATACCCCCATCACACCAAAGTAGTTATTACTACGTTCTTGAAAATGTTGCAGAACGGGCTCAAACTGTGTGCGAACGTAGTGAACGTAGTAGCAACGTTTTACTAACTTTTTATGAACTGCATGGACGGGCAAGGATGGAAGGGTGCTCTAGAACTTTGAGCATGTTCACAATTTTTGGCGGCCACGTTCTACTCCGTTTTAGAATGGGGTCGGATGTTTTGAGAATTAGTTTGGTGTGATGGGGGGTGTTGTTAAGTGTTGGGGCGATGCATGTGGCAAAGACCTTCGCTTGCACATTGAACTAAACCCCCTCCTTACATCTATGATATACAGTTATTCTGCATATGCAAGTATAATAAATGTTTCTTTGTTTATTTATTGGGGTTTCACGTCCTGGCAACGAGCATAATAGATTTGGGTTCGTTGTTGGAGTTTTACATCCTGGGAACATCTAAGGTCATATAAGGACGGGTACCGACGTGTAACAGTGCGCACTCATCGCGACTTTATAGTTCTGCCCTACGGGGAGACCAGGCCGTAACTTGTAAGCACTATGACCTGATATCCCAGTCAGTCACATTATCCTGACACTGAGCCAACCAGTCCTTGCCCTATCCTAATACTGCTAAATGCCTGGCTAGTAAGCGACACGTATTAATTTTGAAGTCATTTGTTTGACTCGACCAGGGTTCGAACCCATCGGTTCGAATTCCACGACCTACCAAGAAGGGAGACGGACGCCCGTATGGTACGAGCATAATAGAACAACCTGGGCATAGTACAGTATAACCCTGTTAAACCAAAATTGAAGAGAACTTAGAAATTTGTTTGGATTAAACAATCATTGGTTTAACCGAGCGTTGGCTTTGACTGACTGAGTAAGCGTGTATTGCACATGTAATATACAATGTATATGGACACTTTGATTATTGTTTTCTATGTACATACAGTATAACCCTGTTAAACCAAACTCGGTTAAACCGAACGATCAGTTAATCCAAACAAATTTGTAGCGTCCCTTCAAAATACTACCATTTATCATATAAGAAAGTCGGTGGGGTCTCACATGACCTTATAACGACATGAAAGTTTGGTTTAACCATACCGGAAGTGGCCTGAGGTAGGAACATTTTGTTTGGATTAACCAATAATTTGGATTAACCTACTTTAGTTTAACCAACTTTTTTATATGATAAATGGTAGTTTTTTGCCGGGCCGCCGAAAAAAGTTTGGATTAACCGATCGTTTGGTTTAACCAAGCTTGGTTCAACGGGGTTATACTGTAACTCCTTAGCATAGAATACCATGTAATCAAGCCCTACTGCTGGCTCCTAACTCACAGAAAATCCACCCAACCCTCCCAAAATAGACGATTTCCACCACCATCAGCCCACCCCCTAACGGCAGTGGGAAGAATAATTAATGTTGCAGGTAGCAGCATACTGTGCAGCATGTTCTGTGGAAATTGTTTTATTAAAGATGCTCACTATCAACTGCCCTCTGATGGCAGTGGGAAGAACTAATATAGTCAATAGTGGCTCACTAGGTTATTTTGTTTAAACCAGACGGGTCAGGGCGTTCGTCTCCCGTGTTGGTAGATCGTGAGTTCGAATCCTGGTCGAGTCAAACCAAAGACTTAAAAATTGATACGTGTCGCTTCCTAGCCAGACGCTCGGCATTACTAGAATAGGGCAAGGAGCAGTGGAATGAGGAAGACCAGTCATCTGCGACTGAAATTTCCCCTGCTTAAACAACTAATGTACCCAAAAAAATTATATAAAAGAATTGTTGCTTACAGTTGCATAGTCCGATGGTTTTGAGTTTGTCACTTTTCTGAGATAAGTTTGTTTGTTTGTTTGTTGTTTTATGTCCTAGCAACATCTAAGGTCATAACAGGACGGGTACTGACTTGTGACAGTGCGCACTCATGGCAACTTTATAGTGCTGCCCCACTAGAAGACCAGGCCACCAGCACCATGACCTGATATACCACTCAGTCACATTATCCTGACACTGAGCCCTTGCCCTATCCTAATAATGCCGAGCGGCAGGCTAGGAAGCAACAAGTATCAATTTTTAAGTCATTGGTTTGACTCGACCGGGGTTCGAACCCACGACCCCACGATCTACCAACACGGGAGATGGACACTCTAACTCATTCGGCCGTCCCGTCTGGTTTTTCTGAGATAAATATATTAAACTGATCACTCTGAGCTAGCACCACCGGAAATATCCAACTCAACAACTGATATTAGCTCCCCGGTCACATCCATGGTTCTCTATTTATTAATTAAATAAATAACTGGACGGGATGGCCGAATGAGTTAGAGCGTCCGTCTCCCATGTTGGTAGATCATGGGATCGTGGGTTTGAAACCTGGTCGAGTCAAACCAATGACTTAAAAATTGATACTTGTCGCTTCCTAGCCAGGTGCTTGGCATTATTAGGATAAGGCAAGGAGCAGTGGAATGAGGAAGACCAGTCGTCTGCGACTGAAATTTCCCCCACACAAACAAAAAAACAAAAAAATAGCCTACATTGCATCATCAGATTTTCCCTCCCAGCCCCCACCTAAATTTATGTACAACAGCCGCCATCGACTTCGATGGTTTGGTTGTTGGAGTTTTATGTCCTGGCAACATCTAAGGTCATATCAGGACGGGTACCGACATGTGACAGTGCACAATTATGGTGACTTTATAGTGCAGCCCCACTGGGAAATCAGGCTGCCAGCACCATGACCCGATATCCCACTGTCACATTATCCTGACAATGAGCTAACCAGTCCTTGCCCTCCCCTATTAATGCCGAGTGCCAGGCTAGGAAGCGACAAGTATCAATTTTAAAGTCATTGGTTTGACTCGACTGGGAACCGAACTCCCGACCTTCCGCACGCGAGGCCTGCATGCTACCGATTAGACTAAGAATGAAATAATCACACAAATAAAAATACTGGTGTAACTTTCAGGACTTAAAAACGAGGCTCTCAGATACTTACTATTAAGTTGCAGTCTTACATTAGACGTAGCACCAGTCAATGATCCGAGTCGAGCAAGTCTACGTAGGAATCTGCGATAGCCATAGCGAAAGGGCCCCCCCCGCCATAGCGAGAGGGCCCCCCCGCCATAGCGAGAGGGCCCCCCCTCCATAGCGAGAGGGCCCCCCCCCGCCATAGCGAGAGGGCCCCCATGCCATAGCGAGAGGGGCCCCCTGCCATAGCGAGAGGGCCCCCCACCATAGCGAGAGGGCCCCCCCGCCAAGGCGAGAGGGCCCCCGCCATAGCGAGAGGGCCCCCTACCATAGCGAGAGGGCCCCCCCACCATAGCGAGGGCCCCTGCCATAGCGAGAGGGGCCCCCGCCATAGCGAGACGGGCCCCCGCCATAGCGAGACGGGCCCCTGCCATAGCGAGAGAGGCCCCCCGCCATAGCGAGATGGGCCCCCACTATAGCAAGAGAGGGCCCGCACCATAGCGAGATGGAGCCACGCTATAGCGATACGGGCCCCTGCAAGAGATGGGCTTCTGCCATAGCGAAAGGGCCCCCCGCCATAGCAAAGGGGCTCCCTGCCATAGCGAAAGGGCCCCCCCCACCATAGCGAAAGGGCCCCCCCCACCATAGCAAAAGGGCCCCCCACCATATCGAGGTGGGCCCCCGGCATAGCGAGATGGGCCCCCACCATAATGAGATGGGCCCCCACCATAGCAAGAGAGGCCCCCGCCATAGTGAGACGGACGCCCGCCATAGTGAGACGGACCCCCGCCATAGTGAGACGGCCCCCCGCCATAGCGAGACTAACACAGTAACAGTGGGTTGTCTTAGTCTCATCCAGTTTAACTACTAGTTGAGTCTACTGTTTCTCTTCTTTCAATCAGACAGAACTGGAAGTGTCCAATTTCAGAGAACCGCGGAAAGCATTATGGGATTGGTTGAGATCGGAAAATTGGACGCTTTTTTGCTGTTGTGTTCCATTCAACCCAACAGTGACAAACTACAATTACAATTCAGTTCTAGTTGTCAATATCGATAAGTCAGGCCAGTAAATGAAACAGTGCCATACACGATCAAATTAACAAATTTAAGTGATAAACGCAATATCTTGGTGTGATGAGTTTTTGGTGGTTTTTTTTTTAATATATAAAATTGAATTGTACACATGTGCAGATATTAAGCAGTTATTACCGTATATATATGTGCTTTGATACCCAAGGACTTTTGGAATGGATATTGACCGAGATGAATCTAATATTATTACAGGTGGCCACAGCGCTTAGCGGATTTCCCACTAAGTCACATTATCCTGATACTAAACTAACCAATCCTTGCCCTATACTTGGAATCTGCTGCACTTACAGACAGATTATGCAACTTTAAATTTAAGGACTATATCCAGGGATGAAAGTGGTCTATGGGGGGAAAAAAGCGGAAATGCTGATATTCTCCCATAGGTTTAGCATTGTCAGGGAATTGGTGAAAATTCCTGGAAGTCGGGCTTCATACATATTGGTATACGCTGATAGTGCTGCTCCGTCTATAGCACGTATTAGTAGTATACACTGATAGTGCTGCGGCGTTTGAAGCATTTATTAGGAGTATACGCTGATGGTGCCACAGCGTAAAAAGAACGTATTAGTATATACTTATAGTGCTGCAGCGTTTGAACAATGTATAGCTTATAGCTACAGGAAAAATCCCGGAAATCCGCGAAATCGCGGAGATCTTTCATCCCTGTAATTAATACTGGATTCGACTTGATGAGTCACACGGAGCCACACAACTCAATAACAGATTATGTAACCTTGATACCCGATTCAACATGAAGAGTCACACACACCTGATACACTTACCAACAGACTACCCAGCTTTAATACCCGATTCAACATGACGAGTCACACACCTGCTACACTTACGACAGATTATGCAACTTTAATACCTGATTCAACATGACGAGTCACACACACCTGCTACACTTACCAACATATTATGCAACTTTAATAGCCGATTCAACATGACGAGTCACACACACCTGCTACACTTACCGACAGACTACACAACTTTAATATCCGATTCAACACGATGAGTCGCACACATCTACTGCACTTACCAAGATACTACCCAACTTTAATACCCGATTCAACACGATGAGTCGCACTCATCTGCTGCACTTACTGACAGACTACCCAACTTTAATACCCGATTCAACACGATGAGTCACACACACCTGCTGCACTTACTGACAGACTACCCAACTTTAATACCCGATTCAACACGATGAGTCACACACACCTGCTGCACTTACTGACAGACTACCCAACTTTAATACCCGATTCAACACGATGAGTCACACACACCTGCTGCATTTACTGACAGACTACCCAACTTTAATACCCGATTCAACACGATGAGTCGCACACACCTGCTGCACTTACCAACAGACTACCCAACTTTAATACCCGATTCAACACGATGAGTCGCACACACCTGCTGCATTTACTGACAGATTACCCAACTTTAATACCCGATTCAACACGATGAGACGCACACACCTGCTGCACTTACCAACAGACTACCCAACTTTAATACCCGATTCAACACGATGAGTCGCACACACCTGCTGCACTTACCAACAGACTACCCAACTTTAATACCCGATTCAACACGATGAGTCACACACACCTGCTGCACTTACCAACAGATTACCCAACTTTAATACCCGATTCAACACGATGAGTCGCACACACCTGCTGCATTTACTGACAGATTACCCAACTTTAATACCCGATTCAACACGATGAGTCACACACACCTGCTGCATTTACTGACAGACTACCCAACTTTAATACCCGATTCAACACGATGAGTCACACACACCTGCTGCACTTACCAACAGATTACCCAACTTTAATACCCGATTCAACACGATGAGTCGCACACACCTGCTGCACTTACTGACAGATTACCCAACTTTAATACCAGATTCAACACGATGAGTCGCACACACCTGCCGCACTTACTGACAGATTACCCAACTTTAATACCAGATTCAACACGATGAGTCGCACACACCGCCGCACTTACGACAGATTACCCAACTTTAATACCCGATTCAACACGATGAGTCACACACACCTGCTGCATTTACTGACAGACTACCCAACTTTAATACCCGATTCAACACGATGAGTCGCACACACCTGCCGCACTTACTGACAGATTACCCAACTTTAATACCAGATTCAACACGATGAGTCGCACACACCTGCCGCACTTACTGACAGATTACCCAACTTTAATACCCGATTCAACACGATGAGTCGCACACACCTGCTGCACTTACCAACAGATTACCCAACTTTAATACCCGATTCAACACGATGAGTCACACACACCTGCTGCATTTACTGACAGACTACCCAACTTTAATACCAGATTCAACACGATGAGTCGCACACACCTGCCGCCTCTGACAGATTACCCAACTTTAATACCCGATTCAACACGATGAGTCACACACACCTGCTGCACTTACCAACAGATTACCCAACTTTAATACCCGATTCAACACGATGAGTCACACACACCTGCTGCATTTACTGACAGACTACCCAACTTTAATACCCGATTCAACACGATGAGTCGCACACACCTGCCGCACTTACTGACAGATTACCCAACTTTAATACCCGATTCAACACGATGAGTCGCACACACCTGCTGCATTTACTGACAGATTACCCAACTTTAATACCCGATTCAACACGATGAGTCGCACACACCTGCCGCACTTACTGACAGATTACCCAACTTTAATACCCGATTCAACACGATGAGTCACACACACCTGCCGCACTTACTGACAGACTACCCAACTTTAATACCAGATTCAACACGATGAGTCGCACACACCTGCCGCACTTACTGACAGATTACCCAACTTTAATACCCGATTCAACACGATGAGTCACACACACCTGCTGCATTTACTGACAGATTACCCAACTTTAATACCCGATTCAACATGATGATTCAAGACACAGCAGCTAAACTTACCGACAGGGACGTTGGCGTTGCAGGCGCGTCGACACTGCTCTTCCGTGTCGAAGCGGTTGCCGTTGCCATCGCAACCACCGTACACGAACTGCCTACAGAAGCCATCAGCCGGGTCGAAGTGCCACCGCTGCATATAGGCCTTGCACGGCCCGCCATCTAGCGGCAACACGCACACGTCTACAAGATAACAGCACAACTGCCAGCCGCACCACCAATAGAACCGGTACATGATGCTTCCCCGCCGAGCTCACGGGGCTAAGTGCATGTGACTAGGGGGCGTGGGGAGAGGGGAGGGGGGAGGGGGAGGGGGGGGGGGGGGGGAGGGGGGGACGGGGAGGGGGAGGGGGGGGAGGGACTCACCCGGCCCCTGGCCAACTCATGCAATGTTACACAGGCGGGAAGGTGGGTGTGTCATTTTGTATCCGTCCTTCCCCCCCCCCCCTCCTCCTTTCGCCCTCCTCCTTTCCCCCTCTCTTCACTTCTCCCCCATCATCTCCTCCATCTCCCTCTCCTCCCCATCTCCCCCCTCCGCTTCCCCCCCCCCCCATCTCCTCCCCATCTCCCCCTTCCCCTTCTTCCTCCAATCTCCCCTCCCCCCTCATCTACTCCTCCCATCTCTTTTTCCCCTCCCCTTTCTCCGCTCCATCCCTTCCTTCTCCTTCCCCCATTCTCCCTCTCCTTTCCATCCCTTCCTTCTCCCCCCCCCTTCCTCCTCCCATTCCTCCATCTCCGTCATCCTCCCCCCCTCCTCCTTCCTTCTCCCCCCTCCTTTCTCCCCATTCCTCCATCTCCCTCCTTCCTTCTCCCCCCTCCTTCCCCCCTCCTTCTCCCCCTCCTCCTTCCTTCCCCCCATCCTCCTTCTCCCCCCTTCGTCCTTCTCACTCTTCTTCCTCCTCCCAAGGTCAACCTTAAAGGTCAATGGAAGATTGCTTTTTAAAGTAACACCACTATTGACACGTGAGAATTTAAAGCGAAGTCGAAAACTTGCGGGACATACTTGCCCGCTGTGTAGAACATCAGAACTAGGGTTCGCTACACACTCCTGATTGATTTCTCGTGGGGTTGGTTTTTCTATCTGACAGTGTCGCAGCTCAAATTCAGAACAAAGTCTGCTCTGTTTGAATTGATGCATTGTAATTTTAAATCTGGTTTATTCTTTTAAACAAAGGCGATTTGTTGTATTGTTAGTTGGAAATGAGCAGCGAATCTTTGCCCGACAGCGGCCTGTAATGAATGCCCCCCCCCCCCTCCAACTCCTGCTGTTGGAGGCTATGGGGCGCCGGCGATGTTTAAAAATAGCGCCCCATAAACAAATAATTAAATTTTTAAAAATAATATAAAAAACACACAAAGACAACAAAAACACACAAAATACCAATCCATGGCATGCTATGCCCTGAATGTATCAATATTTACATGTAATCCGTGAAAGCATCTCATTGTTGCCAACCTTAGCACGCCCACTCGCAGTAAAGTAGTGGTCTTTTTTGGTCACATTCCGTAATTCTCAACAACAAATACAAATACAAATAAAAATAAAAATCCGTTCCCTGGAAAACAATAAGCAGTGTGTTGCTAGCCGCGACCGCTGAGATCTTAAATTCGCCAGGGGCATAGTTTAATGTGGTTTTCTGTGGGTGTTTCTATGTTGTTGCAACATATATGGGGAGGAATGGAATAATCTGGTATCTGGAGCTGAACAACAATTTTCAAAATACCACATATATGATCACTTACATACCTGATACATACGTGTAAAATATTCTGATAAAACACATTGGTGGGGAATTACAAATGGTATATAAAGGTAAATGATGCATAGGGCCATTGGCATTCATATATTATGTGGTGCTGGTGATCATTTACTTATATTAAATAGTCATTGTGTATTATATAGATAGTGTGAGGGGCACTATTGTTAGTGTGGAAGGAGCCCAAGAGCTCTACTCACAACCCCCTCCCCTCAACTGTTAGTCACGGATCACCAAGCACACCGACACAACTGGTCAGGTGAGGCCAAAGCAGCCAAGGCATGGTGGTGGTGGGAAGATCACAGTTGTCATGATGATACTAGAATGCTTACTGTTGATTGGTGGACCTAGAAATGCTTACTGTTCATTGGAGAGCATGGTCAGGTGACATGCCATGTCAAGTCCAGAAACCACTATCTAATAATAAACCTGAGGGTGCAAGCTCTCCGTCTTCGTGCACACTTTATACTCTGCCTTTCTTATACTTGCCTGTAGTGATTTCCTATTAGCCTGCCTACACAACTACAGCTGCCAGAAGACGACTTTACATACACACATACATACAAACATACATACATACATACATATATACATATATATATATATACATACATACATACACCTTTTAATAATAATGAAGGGATGAGGTCCAAAAACCGACAAACACCATCTGGGCTGAAATGAAACCTTGACTAAAGCTGCCACCATTCCGATAATCAAATAAATTGTTTTCGCAGAAGCTACCACATTCCTTATATACTGCCTTATGCTAGGTACACACCTACCGTTTTTCCGCACCCACCTACCGTATTCGATCTAAAATTGCCCAAAAGTCTTGAGGTGTGCACTCCCCTAGCACACCTACCGATTGCGATTCGCGACTTAAAACTCAATTTTAGGGCTAAAAGTGCTTCCTTACGATTGCGATTCGCGATTCGAAAAATAAATCGGCCCGTTTTCAGTTTTAAGCGGGTCGGGTCGCGAGTTTTAGTGCGCGAGTCGTAAACGGTAGGTGTGTACCTAGCATTACTCGATATGAAATTGATAAGACTTTAACGGGAAAGCACAAGATAAATTTCTATTTTTACAAACAAACAAAACTGAAATGGAATGGTCGGTTTTTGCACCCAGAGCATTTCGTACATTTATTACACCACCGATGATGCTGAATGGGGTCACTTCCGGTGCCATTGAAGGTGGTCAATCGTTCTCTCCTAACAGTATGTTTACTATTTAACTGTTACTTCTTTCAATACAGAAATGGAGAAGAAATGAGTCCAGGTCAATATTCTATATTCAATATTCAAACCAGACGGGGTGGCCGAGTGGGTTGGAGCGTCCGTCTCCCGTGCTGGTAGATCGTGGGGTCGAGTCCCGGTCGAGTCAAACCAATGACTTTAAAATTGATACTTGTCGCTTCCTAGCCAGGCGCTCGGCATTATTAGGATAGGGCAAGGACTGGTGTGCTCAGTGTCAAGATTAATGTGACTGAGTGGGATACCAGGTCATGGTGCCGGCGGCCTGGTTTCCCAGTGGGACAGCACTATAAAGTCGCCATGAGTGTGCACTGTCACAAGTCGGTACCCATCCTGATATGACCTTAGATGTTGCTAGGACGTAAAACAACAACAAACAAACAAACAATATTCAATCCCAAATAAATTATTAAAAATTTGGTTAGTTGGTCTTTGGCGCTTTACATTCTGGCAACATATATGGTCATATTACTATAAGGATGGGTACCGACTTGTGACAGTGCGCACTCATGGCCACTTCCTAGTGCTGCCCCCACTAGGAGACCAGGCCACCAACACCATGACATAATATTCCAGTCAGTCACATTATCCTGACGCTGAACCAACCAGTCCTTACCATATCATAATAACGCCGAGTGCCTGGCTAGTAGAAAGTGACAAGAATACATTTTTTTAGTAATTGATTTGACTCGATCAGGGTTTGAACCCATGGGAAATGAAATCACCACATACATTCTTAATTTAAGAACCAAAATATATTCTCTATATACATCTTCATATCTACCCCCTACATTTGAGTTGAACAATATAATAAAACGTGGAGTTTAATGGACTTTAAAAGTGAGATCTCACAGCATTTTCTGGTCACCATCTTGTCTTTTTGCATTCTCTCCCATTTCATCAATTCTGTGCCCATATAAGTAGCCATTAGATACTGGAACCAGGAATTCCAGTTCCTGTTCCATACTAAAGCAAGTTTCGCGCATATTTAGACTGCTTTGACATTCACCCCTACTCTGTGTAGGGGTGAATCTTTTGTATCTAAACATTGACAACAAAGTGTGTTTAATAATATCAACAGAAACAAATTGCATGAATAGTATCGCAATTCACTGTGCAAATTGCAACACATAACACTCATTTCACATTGCATCACCATCATTCTTCAGGAAAGACTAGAAACAATGTGAACATAATTTTTTTTAAATGCCAATAGCAATATGTCCCATCACCTCAAGCATGAAACTGTACATGTACATTAAGTATATGCACATCTAGATAAAAGAGACACCTGGTACTACAGTAGGATGAACGGAGTCAGAGGTGAATCTTTGATCTAATGCACATTCCGTGAGTAACCAGCTCATCAATTTGTGACTGTGAAAAAGTAAAACCACAGGATTAAGCCCCGCCTCCCGGCACTTAGTCCTATAGAAAAGCGTGTTTAAACATGAAGAAGGACAGCATCTCTCCCTGTTTCTCTCCCTGTCTGTCCCTATCTGTCTGTATGTCTGTCTGTGTCTGTGTGTCTGTCTCTATCTGTCTGTGTCTGTCTCTATCTGACCGTGTCTGTCTCTATCTGTCTCTATCTGTCTCTATCTGTCTCTATCTGTGACTGTCCCTGTCTGTCTCTGGCCGTCTCTGACTGTCTCTGACTGCCTCAGTCTGTCTCAGTCTGTCTCAGTCTGTCTCAGTCTGTCTCTGTCTGTTTCTGTCTCAGTTTCAGTCTGTCTCAGTCTCAGTCTGCCTCAGTCTGTCTCAGTCTCTGTCTGTCTCTGTCTGTATGTCTGTCTCAGTCTGTCTCTGTCTGTCTCTGTCTGCCTGTCTGTCCCTATCTGCCTGTATGTCTCTGTCTCTCTGTCTCTGTCTGTCTCTGTATGGTGTGTCTCTGGATGACTGTCTGTCTCTGCCTGTCTCTGCCTGTCCATGTCTGTATGTCTCTGTCTGTCTCGGTCTGTATGTCTCTGTATGTCTCTGTCTGTCTCTGTATGTCTGTCTGTCTCTGTCTGTCTCTGTCTGACTCTGTCTGACTCTGTCTGACTCTGTCAGTCTCTGTCTGACTCTGTCTGTCTCTGTCTGTATATGTCTGTCTCTGTATGTCTGTCTGTCTCTGTCTGTCGCTCTGTCTATGTATGTCTCTCTGTGTGTGTCTATCTCTCTGTCTGTATCTCTGTCTGTGTGTCTCTGTGTGTGTATGTCTGTGTGTGTATGTATCTGTCTGTCTGTCTCTGTATGTCTATCTCGGTCTGTTTCTGTCTGTCTCTGGCTGAGTCTGTCTGTATGTCTCTCTCTCTCGGTGCATCATGGGAAGGGAGAGGTAACGGGTGGGGGATTGGGAGGAGTGGGGCAGTTGTGATGTAACACGATCTACACCCTGAATGTCACAGGGCCGAAAGCGTCCATCTTCAACACAGCGGTGAAGTCGGTGTGCGCGTGCGGAGTGAACTCGTGACCCGGTGAACTCTCCAAGCGGAGTTGTCAAACAACGCCCAATGTAGAAACAGATTGTCAGAGCGTTGCTGACGTCAAAGTGTGCGCTTGGAGGGTTTCAGTCATGCGAAGTTTCCCCAACAGAGGGGGCAAACAACCGGAAGTGGGTGGGTGGGTGGGTGGAATGTGCTGCCACCTTGCGGCGGGATTATAAACTAACTCACCACGGTCCTGTTTTTTAATCTGTATCCACACGTTGAGTCTAACTAAAAATAATAATGGTTCTTAGATTGCCTTTGTGCACTTTTAAAGACTCTTGTAATTATTCTTTAAGAGAGAAAGGAAAAGAAGCAATGTGTAACATATGAAGTGGTATATAGGTCACTGGTTTTGAGTTTCTGCCAAAAATAAAAATTCATTTTAAATCGTATGTAGCAACCAATGCATAATGAGTGCAGCGATATCTAAGTTAGATATGTAGAATCAAATCTAGATAATTACTTAGTTTTATATGGTTGACGTGTATTGGACTATGCAGCTTTAAGAAACTGATTATATTAATCTAAGATTTAAAATCAGGCTAATAAAATTCCCTAATTTAATAACCCTGAGTTGTAACCCAAACACGGCCACGTCACTAATACCTGAGGACATGTGTTTTCACCACAGTTTGCATGTTCCAGTTTTCATATATGATCAATTAATTAAATTTGCATAGTCCGATTTCAATTTCTGGCATTTAGATAAATATATTAAGTTGATACCTTAAAGTTGCATAGTCCAATGGGTTTTGAGTTTCTGTCATTTTCTGAGATAAACATATTAGGGTGATCGTTATAATTTACCCTACTTTCACTTGAAATAACTTATATTTTAAATAGCTAACTTTTGAGATATTTGAAGCGCAAACAAGCAAAATTAGTTTGGCAAGCTTGCCAAAACTCTGACACCATAGGTTTCTGCAGTAATAGGTCCCTTTATATTGCCTCAGTACTCCCTTCTATGTGGTGACAACTGACAAGTGCAACAGTATTTAAGTTAGATATGTAGAATCAAATTGAGATACTTTTGAAAATTTGATGCTTCATCGGAAAATCCAGCTTTAACTTCAGTTTAAAGCTAGTTTTGTCATAAATTTAGGGATGAAAACGTGCACAGCAATTCTTATACTAAACTTTAGGCAACATAGGTGATAGTGAACATTAACACGTTACATCAAATTGACTTTGTATACACCCTTCTATACAACAACACATGTTTAATAAGTGCCCAACTGCCTCAGTTGAATGGGTATGATCAAAGGTAGCTAAGTGTTTTTGTTTCTAAGATTAAAAGAAAAATCGAACTATAGAGCTCTAAATAGCTGTTAGCAAGTCATATTATCCTGACACTCACTCAACGAATCCTTGCCCTATCCTAGCAATGCCATGTGCCAGGATACCTTTTACAAATCTTTGGCCTGAGATGGTCAGAGATGAAACGCGGTATTACTAGTAATGACAAAAAATGTGGTTCACCGTGCATCGAGCTTAAAAATATTCCAGCACAGTAACACACTCCTGATAGTTATATTTTTGAATCGACGAACGTAACGTAAACAAATCGCCCCCGCCGCCGCATCGACGTCGTTTTCCATACTGGCGGCGGCGACGGTTTAATAGATTGAGAGCCACACACGCGCACTAACCGCCCCGGCTAGAGGTAAAACCTGTTTGAAAATGGTTTAGCTTAGCCGAGGCTACGGTCGGCGGTTAGCCCTAACTCCGATTGGTGCATACCAAATTTTCACATTTAGCCGTGTGTGGATACCTTAGCCGCGGTTACGGCACTAACCCCGATTGGTGCATACGGCCCCTGTTGTCTTTTGTATTTTAGATGAAACAACAATACCAGAATAATTCTATTCTGAAAGAAAATGAATTACACTGTGTAAGTGAGTAGGGAATTAAATATTGCAACAGGTACATCGGAATTAGCAAAATACAAAATGACCTAAATTATACTAAACATTATGTGATGTATAACGCATTATACAAGTATAAATGCTAAGGGAACATATATACTTTGCTACTTCCTCCACTGGCGCATTAGTGGAGTGCCCTCCCCCCCCCCCCCCCGCCCCCCGCTGTTGGGAGCTGTGTACGTGTGCCCCCCCTCCTCCCCATCGCGCCACACACACTGGAGGTATATATACTCACAGTAAAACCTCTCTAAATTGAACGAGCATGGGACCGACTATAATTGGTCCATTTAGGGAGGTGGTTGGTTTAGGGAGTTTTTCAATTTGTTATAATGGTACTGTATCGGCGATCGTTTGGGATCCAAATAAAGTGATCAATATAGAGGGGGTGTAATGACGTCACAAGACAACTTTTGGTGGCCATATTGGATTACATACAGAAGGCTTGCAACTGCCTACAATGTGGTTATTTACTGATTTGTTGGTTTATTTGTCACTCTTTTCAGCAGTTTGGCCTCAGAAGTTGTTGCTAAAGTGCTGTAAGTAAACACATTGGATGTAAACTGCCCAGAACCTCCCAGAACACAAGAAAACTCCGCTTTACTGCATCTGCATGCATTCACAACATGGCTAGGGAGGGTGCTTGTAATCCAAGACGGCAGCCCACTGACTGCTGAGTGCTGAGTGCTGACGTCACATGCACTCCCTCTATAGGGTAGTGGTCTATCTGTGACGGTGGTCAGTTAGAGAGGTTTTACTGCATATAAACAATTCACTCATCAAAATAGGATATTTTTTTAAGAAAAATGGTTTCACACTGGACATATACAGGAAAATAGGTCAAGTAGAAATTGTGCCGTGACCTACCTACGACCTTCTGGATGAGTTCGTGGCAGAAGCTCTGACATTCTGGGAGCGATGAGAAGCGGTTCGAGTTGCCATGACAACCACCGTACATGAACTCTCTGCACTGACGGGTCTCGGCGTCAAAATAGAACTTGTGGAAGTCACCCCTACAAGGGCCTGGATCCATTGGCAACTGGCACACTGAAGTGTAAACAAACGCAGGTAATTAAGGTGATATTTATAACCTTGGAGCTTTCCAGCATATTCTAATAAATATATGCATATAGTTCCAGGATGGAATCAAATGTTTCGAGACCAAAGCACTTATTCTAGATTTCATTCTATGTATCCATCTTAGAGCCCCAGTCACACCTACCCGGACGAGTCCCGGATTTTGAGCTGGACCACCCCCGGACCAGTCGCCCGGACTGTCCCGGACAGCCCCGGATAAAATCGCTATTTTCGTCGTTTTTTGGCCTCGCAGTCACATGTACCCAGACTGTGCGATCAGGGGGTGGTCCGGGGTGGTCCAGGTAGTCCGGGGGTGAACCGGGGCCTGTCCGGGCTGTACGGGGGTGGTCTGGGGCCTGTACGGGCTGTCCGGGGGTGGTGCGGGGCAGTTTCGCTAATACTACTACTACTACTACTACCATGCCGGATCGAGCCCGGATGCCCCGGACCGCCCCGGATGTTTTAAACATTTTAAAACATCCGGGGCGGACCCCGGACCAGCCAAGGATCACCCCAGATGAGCCATGGATCACCCCGGATTGCGACGGACCACCCCGGATGACGGTCCGGGGCTCGTCCGGCCTCTGATCCGAGTAGGTGTGACTGGGGCTTAAGCCTCTGTCATATTACAGCTTGCGACCACTTTGCAACCACTTTGAACTAAACAACCCAATCACCGGTGACCTCCTTGTGACCCCAATGCAACCTATGAAAATGGTCGCCGACCTCTGGGTGACCATTTTGGTCGCAAGGAGATTTATAGTGCAGTAGCGGTAACTTATGGTCACAAGGTTGTTTTCATTGCAGTAGCTGCAACCTCCTTGTGACCTATTTGTGACCAAATTAGTCGCAAGGAGGCCGACGACCACTTTGTGACCGCTTTGTGACCACTTTGTTACCACCTGTGACTTCTTTGCGACCAACCTTTTATTGTGGTCACTAAGTGGTCGTAACCAGTTACAAGCAGTAGTGTGACTGGGATATCTGATGCTGCAATAAGTGCATAGTCCGATGAAGCATCAAATTTTCAAAACCAAAACAAGTATCTCAATTTGATTCTACATATCTAACTTAGATACTGGTGCACTTATTAAACATTTGTCACCACACAGAAAGGAATACCGAGGCAATTGAATAGAACCTGTTACTGCAGAAGCCTATGGGGGTCAGAGCTTTGACAAGCTTGCCAACATTAATTTTGCATGGTTCCACTTCAAATATATCAAAAGTTAGCCACCTAAAAATAAAAGTTACTTCAAGCTAAAGTAAGGTACATTATAATGATCAACCTAATGTATTTATCTCACAAAATTTCAGAAACTCAAAATCATCGGACTATGCAACTTTAATAAGTGCATCGGTATCTAACTTGGGTATGTAGGATCAAATCTAGATAGATAACTGTTTTAGTTTAGACAATTTTGATAGCTTTCATCAGACTACACAACTTTGATGTAAAAGCACTGCCTACCTTTCGTTGCCGGCTGCTGGCAGCGTTGCTCACACAGCTCGGTTGTTTCAAAGCGGTTGTCGTTGCCAAGGCAACCTCCATAGATGAACTGGCGGCAGTGGCCAGTGGTCTTGTCATAGAACCAACGCTCGAAGTTTCCCCTGCAAGGGCCGGGCATGTGTGGCTGGCTGCACACGTCTGGAAACGAGGCAGACGACGGGCACCAGTCAGTTGACACTTTTAGGCTGTATTCGATTAACATGAGCCGGGCGACTCGGGTCACCCGAGTTGCTAGAATTTCAAATCGAATACCGTGAGTGGAGTCGACAAATACAAGTGCCGTGTGCAAAAGGTCCCGACCCCAGTAACCCACGTCTAGGAGTGATGATATCACAGTTGTGCTGGTACCTTTTAGTGCAGCAGATATGTGCAAAGATTGTGGGTTTGATGATAAAAGCATAGAATTTGGCTCACATTTAGTACATACCACTAGGAAGATTTTTTTATATAGGGACATTGCATATTCCTCCTAGGGCCAAAATGGCGGCTATTTTACAAACTGGCCATGATCGGGTATTACATAACACATAATCTGTAGGAGTTGTGCATGTTTTTCAACTGGAGATGCATGCAAGTGATGCAATATGACTTAAAATATAATCTGGGATGCCAATTAAAGGTCATACACCTTACATAGCCGATTTATTTGGCCTATTAGGCAACAATTACTCAAAATTTGGTGTTTTTTTAATGAGTTTTGTCCATATTTTGCAATCTGAAAATGATCGGTTTAACATTAAACTGCACTGCCACTGTGGAAGCGCATTTACCCTTACATATTATCTTACATTTATCTTTTCATTAGGTCAGCCTCCACTCAACAGGATGTAAACATTCAGGTGGCACTACACTAAGTATCCAGACACTATTAAAATATAACAATCCTGCATGCGGACAAAGTCGATCTATGTGAGCAACTTGAGCATCAAACGTACATTAATGCCAACTACCCATTCACACATGTACGTTATGTAGTTGATTTTATCAGCTAATGAAATATTCTCCTTGAGTATTAATTCATGATAGTAGATGGGGTCTGCAATCCCCAGTTGACCTATACAAAAGGGTTATGGTTGTGTTCTCTAAGCCGTCCATGATATTGCAAGTTCTACTGCACACTGTCCGCCGCAGAGGCATAGTGCTGTGAACTGGAGTACAGCCTTCCTACACTTGCATTGTCCTCTGTATCCCTTCTTGCAGCCTCATCTGAGAAGTTGCCGGCATGCTTGCATTGCCTCCGGGAGGGTTGTCCAGCAGACGTCCCAGCCAGAATCACTCTTCACCCGTCCCCATTCGCTAGGGGATGGGAGCTCTGCAGCAGCAACCATCATCTGGTCCCAACAGTAGCCAGCTTGGTAGGCAGTTCTCCTGATGTGCTGTCTGAGGGCTTCTCGAGTTGGCGGAGAGCATCTATTGCTCGACTCGTCTGGGTGAAGAGCTGCTTTTGTGCATCGTTGACATGCTCGTGGCTGCTAGTGCGATCATACAGGAGAATGACGAATCACTCCAAGGTGTCCAGGCTGTCATCTATGATTGAGGGGTTTGGTGTAACGCCCAAGGCACAGAAGGTTTGATTGATTGGTGGTTGCTTTACGCCGTGTCGGCAGCATAGGCCATATTCACGGCGAGAAATGTTTGTTTTTTGTTCAAACCATCGCTTTTACATGTAAAAGCAGACAATCAATTATGTGCCAATAGACACTAATTAAATTAGAAAGCTCACAATCATATATTTGTGGTCAAGGGAAACAAATTCCCATAGAAAAAGAAAAGTTTCATTAATAATTAATAGAATCCATTTAGTAAACTATATAAGGTGGTACAGTCCAGCTGCCCTCAAAAAGGCTAAAATGTTTTCCTGTTTTACCTTAGTAAAAAGGTCATGCATACTGCCTGCAGTGTAGAACCGTTGGCGCAGGGCCAAAAAATCAACGCAACTTAGTAAAATGTGTTTGAGTGTCAGTGGGGACTGACACCCAATACATTCAGGGGGAGGTTCCCCCTTGAGCAGAAAAGCATGTGTAAGCCACGAGTGGCCAACACGGCAGCGACTAAGGACCACTTGGTCCCGCCGACCTCCCGCATGAGTCTGTGGTGGCTTTCCCACAGATGGTTCAATTTCTTTAAGTTTATTAATGTTTTCATCCCACTCATGTTGCCATTTGGATTTTATGTGGGTGGCTATTAGTGGTTTCAGATCAGAGTGAGGGATCAGACACGGTTCAAGATCACAGTTCAGGGCCTTCTTCGCAGCCCGATCAGCTCGTTCGTTTCCTTGTATGCCAGCATGGCCAGGCACCCAGCACAGGTGGATATCATACCCATCCGTTGTCAGTTGGTTCATTTTATAAATGACCGTTGCTAGAATAGGGTGATTCGTTTTCAGTCCAGCAACAGCCAGGAGGCAAGAGAACGAATCACTGTATATAACATAGTTAGTGTGGTTGGATACCTCGATACACTCCAATGCGAGAAGGAGTGCTCGGGCTTCCGCAGTGAAAATTGTGCTCTGATCGGGCAAGTGTACACCAAATTTGTCCTGTCGCAGACTGCCACAGCAGCTACCCGGCTTTGGTCTTTCGAACCATCAGTGTATATGGAGAGGTGGTCTGCAAACTGGCCTTGAATCTCTGCATGCAGTCCTTGGTACTCGAGTGGATGTGTCCCAGACTTCCTCAGTTCCGTGAGTCGGAGGATAACCGATGGCTTTCTCAGACCACGGGGGATGTTCTGGGAGTTTGGCATCCTCCAACACGTCCAAATCCACGCCCAAGGCCTCCAAATGAGGTTTCATTCGGAGCCTCAGTGGCCAGATGTAATTTGGCCTGGCTTCATACCTGGATTCAGAAGGTCACAGTGACCTCATCACAGGCCCTCCACATCTCCCATGCAGTCTTTTTGCTCCTGCCTCCAAAGCTTGACACAGTATCACACCCAGTGAAGGCATGAAATGAGGGTAATCCTCGACACTTGTCAGGCCCCAATGCCCGGGCCATCTTGTGAGCTGCTAAGAACCTAAAGCTCTTCCCGGTACCAAAGGCAATGCACAGCTTATTTATGTTGAGGCATTCGGCTGCTGCCACCACAAGGACTACGACATCCGTATCAACTGTGCGGATCGACACCTTGGTGTAGCCCTGCTTCACAGCATCTTCCACGTGGAGCAAGACAGCAATATCTCTGGCATGCGTACAGACCATGTCTTTGTGGAGAGTGCTGATGACTTGTTTCTCTGTCTCTTGAGCAGCTAGTCTCATCGCTAGGAAGGAGAACAGCTCCACCTTGTTCTCATCAACCCGTAGGAAGGCCTGCCAGTTTCCTGGTATGGAACTAGATGGTCTCCGGATCCCTCTACCTCTCTTTGTTCAAGTGTCGGCCTTCAAACTGTCTGGCAGGTATTCATCCCAGACAACATCCACTCTGATTGCATCCTGTAGCTGAGATGTGATGTATGGCAAGAAAACCTGTGCTGCAGTCAGAGAAGGTCTTCACACCACCAGGTGCCAGCATGTTGGTGATAGCTGCTCCATCAAGGATGATGACTTCAACACACATGAGGACTGGCAACATTCTCTTGTGGAGGCATCATATCTTCTATGCATTCTATGCCCAGTCTCATTTTGCCCATCCGTGACAGGGCAGGGGGACAGGCCTGGTTCTCATGAGCAAAGAAGTCGTCAAGATCTCCATCACGCATCTGGGATGCAATGAACAACCAGGAGAATAGGGAGCAGTCATTTGTGAGTGACGACAGCTGAAGCTGGGTTCTTGATTTCTCTCTGATTGGAGATCGGCTGAAGAGAGGATGGTTCTTTCTCCTGATTGGGTCGTTGATGGGCTTTCTCTGGTTCATAAGCCGCTCATTGACATACATGTGGTACTGCTCCTACCTCAGCTTCTCGATCTGGCGAACAGTATTGATGACTGCTGGGTCTGCCAGGTCCCTGCTGTCTAGTACCAGGAGTTCATTGCTGTTATCAGAGAAGGGGTTCCCCATCTCTCTCATGACACTGGAGAGTGACTTCACATCTCGAGCAAATGCCAGCTGTGTATGCTTTGACTGCTCATGGTGCCTGGAATCAGTCTTCTTTGTTCTCGTCTGTGGTTTGGAACTCTGCGATCATTCTTGCCATCTTGCCATCTCAGGACCGGACACCATCCAGCGCTGCAATGCTGCAGGATTCTCAGTCAGGCCTGTCATGCAAGTGAACTGGAATCCACCTTGCATAATTTGTGTGACCCAGGGCAAAGAACCAGGCTACAATCTTGTAGAGCATGAAGGGTACAATCTTGTAGAGCATGAAGTCGCCCTTGCATAACGATCTCACATAGATCATGATTTCCAGTTCCAGCTGCAGGATGATCGACCAGAACTTGAAGTGGGGACTTGTATCAGCTCGGCTAGCACGCCAGTCTTCTACTGACATTGCAACCTGTCCCTCATCCAACCCATCACAGTATTGGGTGTAACCCTCCTGTCGAAGGAGATACAAAACACTAGCTGTGACCTGGTGAGCACATCGAGTGTGCATCACATGGGTGGCTTTGATGAAGGAGTCGGCTGTTCCAGGTGTTTGATTGATTGATTGGTGGTTACTTTACGCCGTGTCGGCAGCATAGGCCATATTCACGGCGAGGTATGTAACTCCTGCCTGAACCAGGGCTTCTATTTTCTATTTGTATTTCTTGGGCCTACACAGTCAACTCCACACTCAGCTCAACCACTTCGAGCAACTGATTCAGCACCCATTATCCTGAAGTTTATCCTGTTCTTGAGAAAGCACACGATACTGAAAACATTATCAAGATGGCACTGTAGCCACCAAACTTTGATCGCTTCTTGAGTACAGATTTGTTTAAATATAATAAACCGTTATTGTTTTGTTATGTAGGAAGACAGATCTGTCAGATATGATAAGCATGACAAGGAAGAAAAACGTCAGTTCCAAATGCCATGCCTTTATCATCAAACCCACAATTCTGTCAAAATATGTCACATATCTGCTGCACTATTTAGGATAATGGCTACCAGTACAAGTCCTATGTGTTGTTTTAATGTGTTTTCTTTTTTTCTTCTTGAAGATTTATATTGCCTATCATGGATAAGCCTGAATAGGCTTGTTTTCACCATGGGACATTTTGTCGATAGAAAGCCCGAGCCTATACTTTTACCGACCCAAGGGATTTTAACCTCCCACACCACATAGACATGGTATGAGAGCAACTGGCCTTTGATGACATTGTAAGTTATACACAGTGGTGGAAATCCAAATTGGCAGAGGTGGGGGCACAGGGAATTGAACCACTGACCTTCAGATTAGGAGTCCGACCTAGAAAAAAGTCAGACACTCTAACCACTCCGCCACAGAGAACACCACATCTGTTGTTTTTTTAATAACCCAGATTAATGAAATGGAAATATAACTAACTATGCAAACATAAAATACTTTAAATCCTATTAATGAGTTTTGGATTAAGCCACCATTTTTTCCAACCCATGCATGGAGAAGCGTGTTCGTTTATTCAACCCGAGTCTGTAGGATGTGCGCATGAGCCAAAAAGTAACTCGGGTGACCCGAGTTGGTTAATCGAATACACCCTTTGAGGGCACAGGGCAACAGTGCTAAAAGTTGGGAGGTCGGAGGGAAGAGGGAGGAGGAGGGAGGAGGGGGGAGGAGGGAGGGAGGGGGAAGGGGTGGGGGAAGGGGAGGGGCAAAGGGAAGAAGGGAAGGGGAATGGGAGAGAGGGAATGGGAGAGGGGAATGGAGGCCGGGAAAGGGGAAGAGCGGGAGGGGGATGGGAGGGGATGGGAGGCCGGGTGAGCTACATAGGGCGGGAATGGGAGGGGGAAAGGGAAGAGGGAAGGGGAATGGGAGGGGAAATGGAAGAGGGGAAGGGAGGCCGGGGAGGAATGGGGGGGGAGGGGAATGGGGGAGGGGGGATGGGAGGCCGGGGAAAGGGGAGAGGGGGGAATGGGAGGGGGAAAGGGAAGAGGGGAAAGGGAAGAGGGGAAAGGGAAAAGGGGAATGGGAAAAGGGGAATGGGAGGCCGGGGAAAGGGGAGAGGGGGAGGGGAATTGGGAGAGGGGGTAGGAGGCAGGGGAGTGAGGCCATAGTGTGAAAAATGGGATGGCCACGGCGTTCAAAGTGGGGATGCCACATTGTTCAAAGTGGGGATGCCACATTGTTCAAGTGGGGATGCCACATTGTTCAATGTGGGGATGCTAAATTTTCAAAGTGGGAATGCCACTGTGTTCAAAGCAGGGATCCCACAATATTCAAAGTGGGAATGCCACATTGTTCAAAGTGGGAATGCCACATTGTTCAAAGTGGGGATACCACAGTGTTCAAAGTGAAGATACCACAGTGTTCAAAGTGAAGATACCACAGTGTTCAAAGTGAAGATGCCATTTTGTTCAAAGTGAAGATGCCAGATTGTTCAAAGTGCTGCCAGATTGTTAAAAGTGGGGATTCCAGAATGAACCTGTGTGTTGCTTAGTTACGTTTGCCATAGGTTGGACCCAAGGACTGTATGGCCTTGTGCACGGAACATAGAGGATGAATATGTTCATTGTCTGCATGGCGTGTCACAATGTCACAAGCGAACATGGAACAGGGAACATGCTGCAAGGGAACAGTCTATGGATACATGGCCTAATAACACTGCTATGCCAGCATAGAGAGATGCGCACTCACCTGGAGACTGCGGAGTGATGCACTTCTCCTCACACCCCTTGTGCGTCTTGAAGCGGTTGGCGTTGCCGAGACAACCACCATACACAAATTCCTCACACTCTCGGTTCTCGGGGTTGTAGTGGAAGGCCTTCTCTGATGCACGGCACCGCCCAACTGCCTTGGGAAGGTAGCAGCTCACTGCGGTGAAGGATAGGAAAGGGATATTTTAGATGTATAATAAACACTGCAACAAGTAGTTCATGAAGTGGTTGTGCTTTAGCAACATAGGAAAATTTCCCGATATTATATATTCTCAACTCTCTTCTGGTTACAGAAAGAAAGGGCGCCCTCAGCTCCGGTTCAAGGATACCATCAAGAGGAACCTGAAGCTGAGAGACATTAAGACCAACTCATGGACACAACTCTCACAGCAGAGAGCTAAATGGAGAGCGGCAGTCAAGTAATGAAAGCAGTCTTTGTCGCATCGTGACCAACAGCATGATGATGATGATATATTTTAACTCAATTTGTTAAAAATCAAGCAATATAAAATTTATAAACATAATTTATTGTTGACTTGTCTGATCAGACAAGTTGCTTGCACAATTTATGGCAACTTACCTCCCTTACATCCCCTAAAAAAGGGCTCTGTTTGTTTATATTTCTCTTTCGATTTTAGACGAAACACAATACCAGAATAATTCTATTCTGAAGGAAAATGAATTACACTGTGTAAGTAGGAAATTAAATATCTGATGCCAGTGGACATGCATTGGCGTTGAACCCCAAGGTAAGCAACATATGCATGCCCTTAAAACACCCCCAAATAAGGAATCTATGCGAAGTAGAAGTGTCGCTCACAGATGCCATCTGGCTTGACGCAGGTTGCCTGGCAGTCTTCGCGGTTGTCGAACCGGTTGTCATTTCCTTTGCAACGACCATACCAGAAGCGAGTGCAGTCACCCATCAGGGGGTCAAAGTACCACTTGACCGTGAAGTTGGAGCAAGTACCGGCATCACTGTTCATCCCACATGATGCTGTTGTATTATTAAGAAATAAAATACCAAGTTAATTATCAATTATACACATGTAGTTGATTATACAGTAAAGCCTCTCTAAATCGACCAACGAAGGTACCAACTTTAAATGGTCCATTTAGGGAGGTAGTCGGTTTAGGGAGTTTTTTTTTACCATTACAATAGTATTGTATGGGCGATCATTTGGGACCCAAATAAAGCGATCGATATAGGGGAGTGGTCGATGTGTGGAGGTGGTCGGTTAGAGGTGTTACTGTATTCACTTATGTAACCCTAAACATGTACAGGTTTTGCTGTCCTTATTTGCATCTACAGGTTCTGGGGATTATAAAAGATGTTCCTCATTAAATTAATTCCTTTCATTATCGCCCAGTTAGATTTATCTTCTTTCTGTCTCCAGCACCAACCTCCGCGGAACAGGTTTTGCTGCCCTTATTTAAATCTACCTGTTTTGTGGATAATAGCGGTGAATTTTCTTATTTAATTAGGCCTGTCACATCCCTGCAGAAAGCTAATGGTGCTGTCACATTATGATGCTTCTCGCCAATGCGTGTCAACGTGTGTGATTTTTTGGCGCAATGTCGGGATACGTCAGGAAGCGTTACGTGCGCGCTGGTATTCGTTGATCTACGGCGACAGTTGGCAGTGCGTGTCAGGTGATCGGCAAAGTTTTGTGCTTGCACAAAACTTTCGACAACCGACAACGCGCGACAACACGCGGGTGCCAACATTATGGCGACGTCAGAAGCACGTCGACATCGCTGGAATAACGTTATGCGAACGATAGGCAGACGCCGCGTGCACGTGAGGGTCGTTCCCACACATTGCGCCAAACTGTTGCTTTTTGTTGTTTTACGTCCTAGCAACATCTAAGGTCATATCAGGACGACGCACCAAACTTTTACTACAATGTCGGCCGCACGCTACCAATATGTTGCGCTGACGCCGAAAAGTTTGACGTTTCTCGACGATTAAAAGTGATTTTGCGCGTTGGCGGCGCACCGGTGAGAAGCATCGTAATGTGACAGCACCATAAGTCCATAGCTAATAGAACAGCTCACACATAAATTTACTTCAGGAGGAGTTCCAGACAATCAAAAATGTTTGCTAGGTTGTGACGTTTGAACACTTATTACAGTGAATTGTCCTCATTAAATGAATTCCTTTCATTATCCCTCAGTTAGTTTCCTATCATGTCTCTCTCCAGTAGTTTTACAGTCAGCACTCACCTCCGCGATTCACAAGGCTCGGACAGCCAGTGTAGTTCGGGCCATCGGATGGAGACACACCATCCGGACAGCAGCCATAGTGCGAATCTCTGCAGGTACGTTGGTAGCTTCCTTCTTCAACGCAATTAAGGAAGTCGATGCCCGCAGCGACAGTTTCCCCATCCAGGCAGCAACCGAATGTGGTCATGTCACATTCGGTCACCAGCTTTGTCACATTGCAGCCCTGGTAGTAAGGTCCAGCCGCGTACGATGTATTGTCAGGGCAGCAGCCATGGCGTGTCGACTGGCATCCACCCAGGAGAACCGAGTGGTGGCAGCCCTCTTCATTCGCACCCGTAGCAGAGGTAGTGCCATCTGGACAGCAGCCATACTCCGAGTTGATGCAGGCGGCTGGGCAGCCTTCGTTGTTGGCGCTCACCGCCACCGTTATGCCATCAGGACAGCAGCCAAAGTGAGTTGACGTGCAGTTAATCTCGATCTTGCTGCAGCCATAGCCATCGCTTCCCAGAGCTGCGGTTATGCCGTCTGGACAGCAGCCATGGGTTGTAGAAGAGCAGGGGGCAAACACTGGGGGAAGGATCGCTCCTGGACAACCTAGGGAGTTGGGGCCCTCCGCCGCTATGGCACCACCGGGGCAGCAGCCATATAGGGAAAAGCTACATGATGCTGTGATCTCATTGCAGCCCTCCTGGTGTGGTCCGGTTGCTGCAGAAATCCCGTCCTGACAGCAACCAAATGCGGTCTCCTCACAGACTTCCCCGGAGGACTCCAGGCTGTCACAACCTGCCTGTTCCGCACCTGCGCACACAAAGGAAAGCAAACGCAATCTAAAAATGTGCTTATTAATATTATTATATTAAATGCCTGAATAGTGCTGATCGCACATTCTCTATGGGTGATTGGTTTTAATTTTTAGTTCTCTGCAAGTTCATATGCATTTATATATATTTAGTTCATTTTAACTGACTATATAGGTCAAGGTTGTTTAGTATCGTAGATGCATGGTGTTGCCAGCACATGTTCGGCTTAGCGCATAATCAAGTACAAACATAGATTAATGAGTTTAACTTCCATTAGTTATACTTGCATAAGTCCTTATAGATCACATAAATAGACACACTTTTCATGATTAGTCCAAATTCGAGTTGAACAATTGCTTTAAAAACTGAAGAAATATTAAGAGTAAAAATAAAACCAGAACATGCAGCAAAAATAATTGAGTTTCAAACCAAGGGACAACATTAGAAAATTGATAAATTCAATATAAAAAAAATAGCATGCACAGGTCTACATATTTACACAAAAATGAGTGTGAAGAACTTGCGAGGATCTGGGTCAGTGTGAGCAGCTCGTATATTTACTGAACCCGCCAATCAGCAATTACAACAATCCAAACTGGTTTCTCACCGGCAGCCTCAGTGACACCATCGGGGCAGCAGCCATGCGCAGAGTCTGCGCATGTCTTCGGGGGCGCTTCGCATCCCTCGTTGTTGATGCCATTCGAGGCAGTCAAGCCATCGGGGCAGCAGCCATAAGCTGTCACCGCGCATCCAAACTGCTCTGGGCAGCCTTCGCCTGAACGACCGGCAGCCGGGGTCTGACCATCTGGGCAACAGCCATACACCATGTCCTGCAGGGAACCGTAATATAATGCTAAGCAAAGTGATTGAGGCATCTAATTTGGTCAAGTAATATCAAGTATGTTCAATACTAACTATTACTATTTAGATTCTGAATATGGTTTTATACAAGGAAATATCATTATAGAGAATGCGTGTTAGATTTGAAAACACTTTTCCGATTGTAATATTTCATTATTTTGTATCAGATTAAATACCAAAATAGTGTTGAATGCACATCGTCTATGGTAATATTTCATTGTCTCACACCAGATTAAAGCTGCATAGTCCAATGAAAGCATATCATTTTCTAAATCAAAACGATTTTAACTTCAAATGTCTTTTGACACAAAATTTATTGTATATGTTTACATTCTTTGTAAAACCGATGGTTAGATAATATGATTTGATACAAGTTTAAACATTTCGCGTCATGAAAATGGCCTTTACTGCTGAAATGGCACTAAGCACCCACCAAATAAATCAATCAATCACTGGATTAAAATACATACCTAGTGCTGAACACATTTTCTCTATAGTGATATTTCCTTGTATTAAACCACATTCAGAATCTAAGCAGTAATACTATGGTGTAAGAAAATGAAATATTACCATACATCGTATCCATTCAACACTATTTCAGTATTTAATCTGATACAATATAATGAAATATTACGATCGAAATAGTGTGTTCAATACTAACTATTACTATTTAGAAGCTTCCAATCTTACAAATTGTGGCCAATGGGAAAACACCACAATGAACTGTCACCATAGAGAATGAATGATCAGCACTATTGAGGCATTCAATAAGCACTACGCACCTTGCAGGTGAAATAGGGGCAGCCTGCGTTGAAGGGACCCTGTGCTGGAGTCACACCGTCCAGGCAGCACCCATAATGCATCTCGACGCAGGAACCCGTTGGGATGCGATCCTTCGCCTGACATCCGAAGAAGTCTGCACCTTCCGCAGGAGTCTCACCATCAGGGCAGCAGCCAAACTCGGAGTTCTTGCAGCCGCCCACCTCGTTTTCTGTTGTGTACACAGAGAGAGAGCGTTGATTTTGGTTAGAATGTGGAACATCAATCAGGCACCAGCCATACACCAGGTCCGATGGGAACTGTGAGACCTGCCACATTGTTTGGATGGCAATCTGTATTTTTCACCTAAAATCCTCTATGAATCTGTATCACATAATTCATATACATATGTCCCATCATCATCATCATCATGCTGTCGGTCGCGATGCGACAAAGACTGCTTTCATTACTTCACTGCCGCTGTCCATTTTTGTGCGGTTGTACATTTCATGAAAGCTGGCTGCAAAAGTGTTGAAGTGCTGCTGGCTTTTGCAAGTTACCAGCGGCACTCTCTCGGGGAGCAAATAGAGGTTTCACACCGGCAAGAACATGTCCAGACAGGCGCAAAACTATTTGTCCTTGCAGTGGCTGGTCGGGAAATGTTGGGAGTTTGTCCCGCATACCATAAAAAAAACATGAATACAATTACATAATTTTATTACTCAAACATTATATACAATAAACGACATTACATTCACGTACCACATTCATCACTGTGGCTGAACATGAACTCAATTGTTGAAACAACGTACTGTCGTGGAATGCATACAAGGGAATAACGTGGTACCAATTTTCATTTCCATACATTTTTTTTCCCATGAATTTTACTAAAAATCCGTATCAAAATGGAGTACGGCCAGATCACTAAAATTAAAATCAAATTCCATATCGGATACGGGTAACCAATATCATGTGGCAGGTCAGAACTGTGGGTATACTAGCTGATGCGAAACAAGGCAAGATGATAGAGGGTCAAGAATTGTTTGTTTGTTTGGGGTTTACATCCTGGTAACATCTAAGATCAAGAATCTTACCAAGTTTGGTTAATGGTGCAAAGTGAGCTTAAAGTTGCATAGTCTAATGAAATATGAAAATTTCAAAACCAGAACAATTATCTAGATTTGATTTTTACATATCTAACTTAGATACTGCTGCACTTATTGAACATCTGTTTCTGTATAGAAGGGAATACGGAGTCAATTGAATAGAACATGTTACTCTAGAAATTTATGGTGTCAGAGTTTTGCCAAGCTTGCCAAAACTAATTTTCCATGTTTGCACTTCAAATATCTCAAAAGTTTACCATTTAAAATAAAAGTAACTTTAAACTAATGTAAAGTAGATACTAGTGGTTGATCTAATATATTTATCTCAGAAAAATTACAGAAACTCAAAACCATCAGACTATGTAAGTTTAAAGTCACCCAGTAGGCCTATACCTCACCCAGAGACAAACAACCTCTGAATAGTTCTCCGAACTCCCAACTTTCTGCACGGGAAGCCTGCGCTTTATCGATTCAGCCAACCGCCCGATTGTGGTAGTGGTAGTGGCAGGTTGGCAAATATATTGGCGGCGATTCCTTGGGTGAAAACTAACTCAGTCATCTTTTCATTCATTTGAATGATATTACCAGGACCATTTCAAGACTTTTCAAGGCTGTTTTTGATAGGAACTCAAAACTATTTCAATGAAGAAACAACAATGGTGAATGGCAATTTCGGACTAATTTAAATCAGTGGGGACAGTTTGACTGTTTAATGGAATTCAAGGCTTTTCAAGACTAATTACCCAAAATCGGTTAAATTCAAGGCTTTTCGATGCCTTGAAATGGGACAAATGAAGTTTAAGACTTGCCATGCCCCATAAGGACCTTTTATTGCATATGTATTTTTTAGCGTGCCCCTGGAATGTTAGTTTTACAGGACTCACAGTTCAAAGCGACAACTCACCATCTTCACAGGGCTGTGTGTTGCAGGTCTCCTCCACTGGAGGACGCGACTCCTCCTCACAGTCGGACGCCATCGCCACCTGGTCGCCATAGAAACACAGCACCTCACGCTTCATCTTCCCGCTCCCGCAGTCCGCCGAGCACTGCAATAGTGACGTCACAGCTCAGGTAAAAAAACGTCATCAGATGATGATGATGGTTGGTTTCTTACGTCCTGGCAACATCTAAGGTCATATCGGGACGGGTACTAACTTGTGACAGTGCGTGCTGATACCGACTTTATAGTGATGCCTCGGCACTTGGGGGGGACCAGGCTGACAGCACCATATGATATCCCACTCAGTCACATTATCCTGATACTGAGCCAACCAGTCCTTGCTCTATCCTAATAATGCCCAGCACCTGGCTAGGAAGCGGCAAGTATAAATATTTAAGTGATTGGTTTGACTCGACCAGAGTTCGAACCCCACGATCTACCAAAACGGTAGATGGACGCTCAACTCATTCGGCCATAACGTCTGGTCAAAACTTCATCAGATACTGCGTGAAGCGCTTTGTATGCTCGGTATCGGGAACAAAGGTATCTGTCTATACGGGTCGTTCTCAGAAACTGTGTACCACTTTGGTGACATAGAAACCAAAAGTGAAACCATTTCAAATAATAGCAGAAAACATTTCAAATAATAGCAGAATCCATATTCGTATGAAGGTTTATATGTTGTGTCGAGGTTGAAGTTTTTTTTGGTCAGTTTTTGATTTTGATCTTGATCTTATACAAATTGAGAAAGCCGTTAAGTCCAACCCGCACTCTGATGGCGATGGGAAGAACTAATATACTAAAACATAGATATCTACTACATGCATTTCATAATGCAAACCTTCCATGTTTAAAAAAAACATATTTATAACTAGATCAATAATAGGAACGAGATATTCGGAATTGTGTCGAAAAATATGGGTTTATTTTTGGGGGGCGGAATGACCGAGATTGTACGTGGAACAGCACAATCAGATCCTGAAAATCGGAATACTTCCGCGGAAATCGGAATGGTTTGCAGGTTTGGAGATGTTTTTCTTCCCCATTAGGTACCCTTATCAAACCACCATGGCAACTGAAGGAAGAAATCAACAAATTTAATGAATTGAGCATCCAATCCTAAACTTTATAGTGCTGCCCCACTGGGAAATCAGGTCGCCAACACCATGACCCGATATCCCACTCAGTCACATTATCCTGACATTGACATTGAGCTAACCAGTCCATGCCCAATCCTATTAATGCAGAGTGCCAGGCTAGGAAGCGACAAGTATCAATTTTATAAGTCATTGGTTTGACTCGACTAAAAACCCAACTCCCGATCTCCCACACGATTCGGCCACCGCGTCCGGTCGCAATGAAATACAAGACCAGTGCGTCGGTAATGAAAACAAATAGTATATTTGACTCAATAAATTGTTTACCAACAAATTTAAAAAAAACAAAAAGGCACCCACTCACCTTGCCCCACGGCCCGTTGAACCAGACGCCCCAGCAGTTCTCGCCTGTGCAGTTCTGCTTTTGGCGCATGCGCAGTGATTCGTCACACTGGTCATCTTCCACCTTCTTGAAGGAACCGCTCTCCACAATGACGACGCAGAAAACGGACCGTGTCTGTAGACCCGGTCCACACATGGCCGAGCACTGAGGGAACAAAAGTGGGTATTGAGGATTTGCGTGTGACGTAGACATGACACTCACTACTCCTGCATCGTGGTTGGATAGAAGCAGTTCCTTCTACTATCAAGTGTATGTAAATAAAACAAAAAGCACAAATCTATTCACGGCTGCGATCTAATTCTGTTATTTAGAATCATGAATATTCACTGCGGGGTTGAAATAATGTTATTTATGAGAATAGCTTACTCAAAAAGTGAAATTTGGTCAAATTAAACCCAAAATCCAAGCGATATTAACACTGCCGCCACCACGGCATCCAGCAGCATCGGCGGTGATATTGTTGAATGTAAACAAAACAAAAAGCACAAATCTATTCATTGCTACGATCTAATTCTGTTATTTAGAATCATGAATATTCACTCAAGGATGGAAATAATTTTATTTATGAGAATAGATTACTCAAAAAGTGAAATTTGGTCAAATTAAACCCAAAATTGAGGCGATATTAACATCCACCCTCCGCATTGGCAGTGTTATAGCTGTACTTTCCATCCAACCATGATGGCCGATGAGGCACTGGTCACGTGGTGCTAATCGTTTGACACAAATCCTCAATAGTGGTGGTGGGTGTAGTATAGACCTATTTCATATGACCTCAGCATAGGTATTTAGGTCAGTGGGTGTGCTGCTTGGCTTCAGGATGTCACACTGTCACAATGGCAGTGTGCCTTCATTCTGCAGCCAAGCTGCGCGAACATACACGATGTTTGTAAACATTGAAACCGGACTATATATAATGTGAAAAGGCCGTATGGTGCTGCCGCCTATAGGATTGAAGTGGAGTTACTAGAGTGGGACTTGAACCTACAGTTATGCCATTCCAGAGCAAGCATCCTAACCATTAGCCTATCTACGTTCCATGATTCACCACAATTCACCTACCCACATATACCTGTGGGTATAGTGGCGTTCTCTGTGGTGGAGTGGTTAGAGTGTCTGACTTTTTTCTAGGTCAGACTCCTAATCTGAGGGTCGGTGGTTCGATTCCCCATGCCCCCAGCCAATTTGGATTTCCACCGCCGTATATAACTTACAGCGTCATCAAAGGCCGGTTGCTCTCATACCATGTCTATGTGGTGTGGGAGGTTAAAAATCCCTTGGGTCGGTAAAAGTGTAGGCTCGGGCTTTCTATCGACCAGCAGTGGAGAGGGGAAGACCAGTCGTCTGTGACTGAGATTTCCCCTGCTTGGGACAAATAATGTCCCCAAAAAAAAATTGAATACAAAAATGAGAGAGAAATAAGTGTTCACACTTCCTGTCTACCATTCGCTATATCGCTATACCAACATTTCACCTGGGAAGGTCAGTGATCCTCACATCACCCCTTCCAGGTCCACGGCTAAATGGTTCCTTTGTACATCGACAGAGGGCGCCTGCACTCACCTGGCTCCACTGCGACGCATGCCACTGGGGGCGTATTCGATTAACCAACTCGGGTCACTTTTTGGCGCATGCGCACATCCTACAGACTCGGATTGAATAAACGAACACGCTTTTCCACGCTCGGGGTGGAAAAAAGGGTGGCTTAATCCAAAACTTGTTGGATACTACAGCAAAATAGGATTTAGTGTATTTTATGATTGCCTGGTTTAGTTATAGTTCCATTTAATTAATTTGGGTTAATAAAAAAAAAGAAACATTAAAACAATACGTAGGACTTGTACTGGTAGCTGTTATCCTACAGGTACCAGCACAAATGTGATGTCATCGCTCCTAGCCAGCCCCATCCAAGACGTGGGTTACTCCACTCGCGGTGTTCTATTTGAAATTCTAGCAACTCGGTTGACTCGAGTCGTCCGGGTCGTGTTAATCGAATATGGCCTGAGTGTGGCCGGAGCAGTCCGCGTTGGCTGCTTGGTGACGTCACACATCCCATCCCCACCCCTTCCTGGTCCCCGGTGTGGCGGTTTCAGCTCACTGTCAGTTTCAGCCATGCACATAGACTCAAACTCAAGGCATTGTCAATGGTCGTGAGTCACTAACCTTATAAATTTAATATGTTTTTGGTAAAGAGGTTTTCTATATGTGTACCAAGCGATTTGTTTCTAGGTGGTGTGGTTTTAGAGATATTTCACTTTTCCTTGAGTTTGAGTCTATGCGCACTGCTGAAACAGTGAGCTGACACCGGTAAATGCTACGTGGTTCCACCGAACACCGACAGAGGGCGCCTACACTCACCTGGCTCCACTGTGACGCGTGCCACTGGGTGTGACCAGAGCAGTCCGCTTCGGCGGGACACGGCTGCGACATGGGCGGCCGCTTGGTGACGTCACACATCGTATCGTTGAACACCTCCCCGACCTTGCTGCTGCACACAACGCGCCGCGTCTCCATCAAGTGACCACAGTCGCCATGGCACTGAAGGAGGTCACGTGGTGTGGCCGAAAGGGTAGAGGTAAAACAAAGGCTACAATATAAGGACTATCTCATGGATATTGTTTCTCTTCTTCCAAAATGACAATCTACAATAAAAGGACTATCTCACACATAAATAAATTGTTTCTATCCTTTCAAAATGACAGTCTGCAACATGTTTTGTTATTGTGCACTTAAATTGGGTTTTTGTAATTGAGTAGAACACGTAGGTGTAGATTTAGGATTGTGCCCCCCCCCCCCTACACTCAAATCAGGAGCAACTTGAA
The DNA here is from genome assembly GCA_030323885.1 of Branchipolynoe longqiensis. Taxonomy (NCBI): domain Eukaryota; kingdom Metazoa; phylum Annelida; class Polychaeta; order Phyllodocida; family Polynoidae; genus Branchipolynoe; species Branchipolynoe longqiensis. Next base: position 56,939 of record JASIRB010003389.1, read on the forward strand.
TTAAATATCTAGATTGCATTAAAAATGCCCCTTCTATTGCAATGGTAATTTTGAGGTTTGCTAAACTGGTCCATCTGATTTAACTTAATATCAAACAGGTCAAAGTTTTGTTGTTGTTGTTTTTTTTAAACTTTTTACTTTATTAATTAAAGCTGCATGGTCCGATGAAAACATCAAATTTTCAAAACCAAATCAATTATCTAAATTTGTTTCTATGTATCTTTAGATACTGGTGCACTTATTAAGCACTTGTCACTGCACAGAAGTGCATGCAACACTGCTAAGGTAATTGAATAGAACTTGTTACTGCAGAAGGGTATGGTGTCAGAGTTTTGGCAAGCTTGACACAATTAATTGTGCATGGTTGCGCTTCAAATATCTCAAAAGTTAGGCATTTAAAATAAAAGTTACTTCAAACTAAAGTAAGGTACATTATACCGATTAGCCTAATGTATTTATCTAAGAAAATGTCTGAAACTCAAAACCATCGGACTATGCCACTTTAACCAAAATAAATAAACAAGAGAAAGATGGAGAGAAAGACGGAGAGAAAGACGGTGAGGGAAAAGGAGAGACAAAGAGAGAGAAAAGAGGGAGGAAAAGGAGAGAAAGAGGGAGAGAAAGAGGGAGAGAAAGGGGGAGAGAAAGAGGGAGAGAAATAAAGTGAGGGAGAGAAAATGACTGACCCCTGACCATGACGACGTGACCCACTCGAGGCCGTCGCACGGCCCCTCGTTACACTCGCGGGCGCTGATTGGCTGGTCGCTGGCGTCGCATCGGGTAGAAGGCAGGATGTCCGAAGCAGCGTGTTCCAGGGTGTGCTGAGCCAGGCAGTACACGGTCCGGGTCTGCTGGCCCAGGCCGCACACGCGGTTACACTGCGGACACACGAGGGAGGCTGAACCATTTGTGGGCTGGGGTTTGACGTCCTATCAACGTCTGAGGTCATATCAGGACGGGCACCGACTTGTGTGACACAAGGCAAGTTGACCGATTTGTGTTTTGGGGATTGGCGTCCTACCAACGTCCAAGTTCCCGACAGGACAAGTACAGACTTGTGTGACACAAAGCTATTTGGGGATTGGGGCTTGGCTTCCTAGCAACAACTAAGGTCATATCAGGACGGGTACCCACTTGTGGAATACAAGGCAAGTTGACCAATGTGTGGGTCGGGGGTGTGACACAAGGCAAGTTGACCGATTTGTGGGTTGGGGTTTGGCTTCCTAGCAACAGCTAAGGTCATATCAGGACGGGTACCCACTTGTGTAACACAAGGCAAGTTGACCAATTTGTGGGTTGGGGATTGGCGTCCTAGCAACTTCCAAGGTCCCGACAGGACAAGTACCGACTTGTGTGAAACAAGGCAAGTTATGATTAGGAATTCATTATAAAGAATGTCTAGTCTCATGGAATGTTTTTTTTTTCTAAGTAGCACATTTGTCTAAAAACAAACAAAAAATGCCTACCTAGATTTGATCCTACTTAGAATACCGGTGGGTCCATTATACAGAGAAAGAATATAAAAAATATAAAAGGACAATTCAATAGAACTTGTTACTGTTGACACTATCATCTTGATGTGCACGTCAACGTTAATTTTGCACATCTTCACTTGAAATATCGCCAAGGATAAATGTTACTTCAAGCAAAGTATATTAAAGTAGATTACAGTTATCAAGCTGATATATCTTTCTAAAGTATATGGCTGGAACTGAACTCAGAACCGGTATTTATTTGTTTGTTGGAGTTTTACATCCTGGCAACACCCAAGGTCATATCAGAACGAGTACCGACTTGTGACAGTGCGCACTCATGGCAACTTTATAGTGTTGCTCCACTGGGAGCCCAGGCCACCAGCACCATGACCCAATTATCCACTTAGTCACAGTATCCGGATACTGAACTAACCAGTCCATGCCCTATCCTATTAATGCCAAGCACCAGGCTAGGTTAACACCACGTATAAATTTGGTAAGTCATTGGTTTGACTCGAATTGGAAATCACATTCCCGACCTTCTGCATGGGAAGCCTGCGCTCTACCAACTTAGGCCACCACATCCGGTGCATAAATTATTTGTGTGATTTTCTCTTGTTACTCACCTCTGACCACTTACCCACCTGCCACTTCGGACAGGTGATCTCCTGGTTGCAGCTGCTGAGGGCTGCCGGCCTCCGGAACTTGCACTGGTCATCGACTACAATGCTGAACAGGTCGCCCTTCTCGCGCCTCTGGCAGAACACGGACCGGGTGCGGACACCCTCACCGCATGTGGTTGAGCACTGCTCCCACAGCCCGACATGCCAGCTGCAGGAACAAGCAAATTGTTGTTGTTTTACATCCTAGCAACATCTAAGGTCATATCAGGACGGGTACCGACTTGTGACAGTGCGCACTCATGGCGACTTTATACTGCTGCCCCACTGGGAAGCCAGCGCCAGCGATTTGGTATCCCACTCAGTGATATTATCCTGACACTGAGCCAACCAGTCCTTGCCCTATCCAAATAATGCCGAGCGCCAGGCTAGGAAGCGACAAGTAGCAATTTTAAAGTCATTGGTTTGACTCGACCAGGGTTCGAACGCATGATCCCATGGTCTACCAACACGGGAGATGGACGCTCTAACTCATTCGGCCATCCCATCTTGTTTTACGTCCTAGCAACAACATATGTTTGTCCTAGGCACATACACACCCCACACCTCCACCCCCACCCTAATCAGAGTTTGGGGAAAATGATGACCCCACGTTCCGTACACATGTGAAGATATGGAATTCAAGGCTATTTCAAGGCTTTTCAAAGCTGTTTTTGATAGGAATTCAAGACTATTTTCATTTGGTTTTCAGGGGGAAAAAATCAAAGGTGAATGGCGATTTCATACTAATTTAGACCAGTGGGGGATAGTTCAAGACTATTTACTCAAAATAAGTTAAATTCAAGGCTTTTCAATGGCTTAAAATGGGTCAAATGAAGTTTTCAAGACTTCCCAGGCCCCATACGGACCATGAGAGTATTTTCAAAACTAAAATTAAACCAGGGCCCGTCGGTACCCCGCAGCCGTATCTATCTAAATTTGAGCAAAAACTGCCTTTGTATGATGAATCAATTATAACTGAGGAATGGATGTCCTTGTTCCAGTGCACAGCGTTTATGGCTCGTTCTCAGAAACTGTGTACCACTTGAGGTAGTCTACTAGAAATGCATATTTCAAAGAAACCCTTTATTGGAGTGTCAATATTTAGATTTCATCAGTTAGCCAACTAATGTGGGAGATAGTTTAGATCAAAAGTAAATGTTAATATTGTGTATTATGTATCTTATTGAGATGAATGTAGCTAAATACATCGAAAATTACATCACTAATTTGTGACATTGTCAACAGCATTGAAAATAAAGTGTCACAAACTGAATGAAAACCTCTGAACAACAGCTCATTTCACTTCAAATGGTCATATACAATGTCTTCATTAAGTTGAAGACATTTATTTCTAAAAGAAAAATTTCTGGAGTCATTAACATCGTAACATTTCGTTTCCACTTGCAAGTACTATGAAACTCTGTATCAAACACTGAGTACAGATACAGTACAGGAACTATTTTCACCATTTGACACTCTATGCATGGACCCAGTTATGGTATAGTAAAAGATAAATCCTGAAATTGCCCCTAAACATTGAAATTTGAGCCGAACATTTGTGTAAAATTGTTGTTTCCACTTTGTTACTCTGCTAATCTGTTACTCTGCTAATATTTTCTTGCTTTTCTCTTTAATATTCACAAATAAGACAAAACCATAGCAATGAGGTTTCAAATTATTATTACTACTGTTTATAAAGCAAGTGGCATGTGAAATGTCCTAAAAATGTCAAGTTTTGTGTGGAAAATATTTGATTTTGGAGTCAGATTGGTTTCCATGCTATACTGCTATTTATTGGGTGTGAGCATCATTTGACCTACTTAAAAATGCCAGAATATGTTTATTTTCAATTATTCAGATGCAAAAGGACATACACATTGAGGAAACTTGCTTATAGGACTTTGGCAGCATTTTGATTTTCTGGTACTGATGTCACACTATTGGTACACAACTTCTGAGAATGACCCTTATCTGTATTGGGGTAGATTTGATGAACTGGGAGAGAAAACAAAAAGAAACAACAAGATGATGGCTCATGGATGTTCTCGACATGACTCAACGTTTAAAGTTCACTCATCAACATGATCTAATAAATTCTTTCACTCCAAAAGTAGCAGGCGGTGATAGATAAGTTTTTGAACTATATATTTAGCACAGCAGATTGTGAATTCATATGGCTATGTCCATAACCCAGCCTTCTGACACTTATGTCTCAGGGATGTGGCAGTAACTACTGAGGTCCTATCTGGTTGTTTGATTATTGATGTTTACGTCCTGACAACATCCAAGGTCATATCAGGACAGGCACCGACTTGTGACATGCGCACTCATGTAAACTTTATAGTGCTGGCCCACTAGGGAGACCAGACCACCAGCACCATGATGACCTAATATCCCATTCAATCACATTATCCTGACACTGAGCAAACCAGTCCTTGCCCTATCCTAATAATGCCAAGCGCTTGGCTAGGAAGTGACAAATATCAAGCTTGCCAAAACTCTGACACCATAGACTTCTGCAGCAACACTAACAGCTTCTGTTAAATTGATTCAGTATTGCCTTCTACGCAGAAAGAAATGCTTAATACGTGCATCAGTATCTAAGTTAGATATGTAAAATCAAATCTAGATAATTGGTTTGGTTTTGAAAATTTGATATTTCATTGGACTATGCAGCTTTAAATTAACTGCATCCGTTCTCTGTGGTGGAGTGGTTAGAGTGTCTGACTTTTTTCTAGGTCAAACTCCTAATCTGATGGTTGGCGATTCGATTCCCTGTGTTCCCAGCTCTGCCAATTTGGATTTCCACTGCTGTGTATAACTTACAGTGTCATCAAAGGCCGGTTGCTCTCATACCATGTCTATGTGGTGTGGGAGGTTCAAAATCCCTTGGGTCAGTAAAAGTGTAGGGTCAGGCTTTCTATCGACCAGCAGTGGAGTGGGGAAGACCAGTCGTCTGTGACTGGGATTTCCCCTGCTTGAGACAACTAATGTACCAAAAAAAAAAGAAAAAGAGAGACAAATAAGTGTTCACACTTCCTGTCTACCATTCGCTATATATCGCTATATCGCTAATATGGGTAATGTTTCTTACTACAAATGGTTCGTAGAACAGTCACCAGGGCTCTGTTGCGCCACCTTGTAACATCCCGACGTACTAAGTTCAGTACCGATGTACTGTGGCGCCATCTATACACAATATGCACAGAGGTGAATTTAGTCATCCATTGGTGTTGTTTGTTGGGGTTTTACGTCCTGGCAACATCTAAAGTCATATCACGACGAATATCAACTTGTGTGAGTGCACACTCATGGTGACATTGTAGTGCAGCCCCACTGGGCGATCAGGCAGCCGGAATTATGACCTGATATCCCACAGTGTCACATTATCATGATACTGTGCTAACCAATGCTTACCATATCCTAATAATGCCAAGTGCCAGGCTAGGTAGCGACAAGTATCAATTTTAAAAGTCATTAGTTTGACTCGGCTGGGATTCGAACTCCCGACCTTCCACACGGGAAGCCTGCGCTCTACCGATTCGGCTACCACGTCAGGTCAGCACCATAGTAATTCTAACCCATTTCTAGAGCATGAACTTGCTGATGGGTGGGTGGGTGGGTGGGTGTGGGGGGTTCGTGACCTAGCCGTCACTGGCTGCAGGATTGCAGCATTGTTTAAACGGCGCCGTTTTGTGTTTTGTTTGTTTTTGTTTTCCGCCTCCTTTCTTCCAGCAAATCATGAATATTTTGCTGAAATATTTAACCATACCTTGCGGAGCACAGCTTGACGGTGCATGGCTGGTGGGTTGCCGGCTTCACCTGGTGAGGGCCGCACAGGTTGTCGTCCACCACGTGACCATCTGAGGAGCGTTGACAACTCAAGGCACGCGTCTGTTCACCTATAGACGAGAAACAAAACAAACATGGATGATATCCAGACAAGATGGCTGAATTGGTTGGTTGGTTGTTGGAGTTTTACATCCTGGCGACAGGACAGGTACCGACTTGTGACAGAGTGTATTCATGGCAACTTTATAGTGTTGCCCCACTGGGATACCAGGGCACCAGCACCATGACCTGATATCCCACACATCCACATTATCCTGACACTGAGCTAACCAGTCCTTGCCCTATCCTGATAGTGCCGAGCACCTGGCTAAGAAGCGACAAGTATCAATTTTATAATTCATTGGTTTGACTCGACCGGGAATTGAACTGAAAGTAGTTGTGCATCCGTCTCTCGATTTGGTAGATTGCGGGATTCAAACTCCTGATTTCGAATTCTGGCTAAGTTAAAGCAATGACATAACAATTCATACTTTTCGTTACCAAGCCTGGCGCTCTGAATTACTAGGATAGGGCAAGGAGCAGTGGAATGAAGAAGATCAATTGTCTTCGATTGAAATTTCCCCGGCTTAATTAATGAACGTACCAACAACAACAAAAGAGAACAAAAAAGTTATTTAGGCTTCAATTTGATTGAAAACTGCTTAAAATTACACATCAGAAAACACCTCTTGAGTTTTGTTTGCGTAGCTCTAATTTAGCCTTAAATTCTAAATGTCAACTCGTATTTGAGTTTAATAAGGTCCATGTTGCTGTTCCTCCCCCATCACTGGATGCAGTGGCCAACTCGGTAGAGCGCAGGCTTCCCATGCAGAAAGTCGGGAGTTCGAATCCCAGCTGAGTCAAACAAATGACTTATCAAATTTATACTTGTCGCTACCCAGCCTGGCGCTTGGCATTAATAGGATAGCACAAGGACTCGTTAGCACAGTGTACGGATAATGTGACTGTGTCAGATATTGGCTCATGGTACCAACAGCCTGGTCTCCCAGTGGGGAAGCACGATAAAGTCACCATGAGTGTGTACTGTCACAAGTTGGTACCCATTTTGATATGACCATGGATGTTGCTAGGGCGTAACAAAACAAACAAACAAACATCCTCCCCCATCTTTCAACCTCCACTGTTTTCCATACGGAATCTGACATGTGTAATAGAAAATTTGATACCTTCAGAAACAAAATACTTCAGAACCTCCCCCCCCCAAATCTAAACTGCCTATTTGTTCCAAGACACTGGCGCCATAATTGGACCACCTAGGACTGCCGGAGCTCTACTGCCTATTTGCTCCAAGACACTGGCGCCATAATTGGACCACCCAGGACTGCCGGAAGTGTCCGTTCTCAGAGCCCCTCTCGACTTACATTGTTTTTCTCAGACACTTCCTCTCCCATTATCCATTATCACTAAGTGGCAGAAGTTGATACTTTTGGGAGTGGCGCTATTTGCCGTGATTTATTTGCCGTGAGAAAATTACAGAGAATGTGCGAGACCTTTAGCTATATGGGTCGTTCTCAGAAACTGTGTACCACTTGAGGTGGTCTACTTGAAATGCATATTTCAAAGAAACCCATTATTGGAGTGTCAATATTTTGATTTCATCATTTAGCCCAATAATGTGGGATATATTTGAGATCAAAAGTAAATGTTAATATTGTGTATTATGTATCTTATTGGGATGGATGTAGCTAAATAAATAGAAAATTACATCACATCACTAATTTGTGACATTGTCAACAGCATTGAAACTAAAGTGTCACAAACTTAATGAAAACCTCTGAACAACAGCATATTTAATTTCAAATGGTCATATACAATGTCTTCATTAAGTTGAAGACATTTATGTCTAAAAAAATTTTAAAGAATTATGAAATAGTTAACCTTTTCTGGAGTCATTACATCGTAACATTTCATTTCCACTTGCAAGTACGATGAAACTCAGTATCAAACACTGAGTACAGATACAGTACAGGAACTATTTTCACCAATAGTACAGAAACTATTTGACACTCTATGCATGGACCCAGTTATGGTATAGTAAAAGATCAATCCTGAAATTGCCCCTAAACATTGAAATTTGAGTCGAACATTTGTGTAAAATTGTTTATTCCACCTGGACTGTTACCGTGCTAATATTTGTCTGCTTTTCTCTTAAATCATCACAAATAAGACAAAACCATAGCAATGAGGTTTCAAATTATTATTACTACTGTTTATAAAGTAAGTGGCATGTGAAATGTCCTAAAAATGTCAAGCTTTGTGTAGAAAATATTTGATTTTGGAGTGAGATTGGTTTCCATGCTAAACTGCTATTTACTGGGTGTGAGCATCATTTGACCTACTTAAAAATGTCAGAATATGTTTATTTTCAATTATTCAGATGCAAAGGGGACATACACATTGAGGAAACTTGTATATAGGACTTTGACAGCATTTTGATTTTATGGTACTGATGTCACAGTATTGGTACACAACTTCTGAGAACGACCCATATATAACCTTTATATATATGTAGGTCTGTATGTATGTATGCATGTATGTATGTATGTGTATGTGTATGTATCTGTACGCATGTGTATGTCTGTGTGTAGGTATATGTGTGTAGGTATGTATATATATATGTGTGTAGCTATATGTATGTATGTGTGTATGCATGTATATGCATGTATGGGTGGATGTATGTATACATGTATGTATGTATACATGTATATATGTATGTATGTTGGTTAGTATTTGGGAGTGTTACGACCTGGCAACATCTCAGGTCATCAGGACGGGAACCACCATGTGACAGTGCGCACACATGCCGACTTTATAATGCTGCCCCAACAAACCCATGATGGACGTGTGATGGACATGTGAGAGACGTGGTAGACATGTCAGACTGAAGCATGACAGACACTAGATACAAGATTCACCCCGTACTGCTGCAGTAGGGGTGCAAACCAACCCTTTGTAAAAGCTGTCGAAAAAACGGGTCAATAAATTGAGAGCCTAATTTCACAATCTAAGAAGCAACATTTATTCTTTACATATGTCTTATTGATAGCCCGCTACCTTTGAGTTGAAAAATATAATATAATATCTAGTTTAATGTAATTTAAAAGTGAAATCGACGGCGTTCTGCGGCCGCCATCTTGTCTTTATGCATTCTCTCCCATTTCACCAAATCTGTGCCGATATAAGTAGCCATTTGATACTGGAGCCACAGTTTCTAGTTCAGGTTCCATACTAAAGCTATTTTCGCCTGTATTTACACTACGTTATCTTTTATCTAGACAGACACATGCCACATAGCAACCACAGACGAGATACATGACATACACAGGAGAGACTGTTTGCTGGGGCTTTACATCCTGGCAACATCTAGGGTCATATCAGGATGCGTACCGACTTGTGACAGTGCGCACTCATGGTGACATAATAGTGCTGTCCCACTGGGATACCAAGCCACTGGCACAATGACCCATATTCCCACTCAGTCACATAATCCTGACACTGAGCAAACCAGTTGGTGCCCTATCCTAATAAGGCCAAACGCCAGGTTACGAAGTGGCGAGTAAAAATTTGTGCAAGTCATTACTTTGAAGTGTGGCGGTTTCAGCGTGTTCCCGTGCTCAGACGTGTACCTCGCTTCTGCGCATGCGTCAGAATCTAATAAGCATGGCCGTAATCGATTAACACTACCCGGGCGACTCGGGTCATCCGAGTCGTCAGAATTTCAAATAGAACACGGCGAGTGGAGTCGACAAATACATGTGCCGTGTGCAAAAAAAGAATAACTTAGATTAATTAAATGGAAATATAGGTAAACTAGGCCATCATAAAATACTTTAAATCCTATTTTGCTGTAGTTTTATCGGTTATTTAAAAAAAAAGAAAACATTGTCCACCCGAGCGCGGAGAAGCGTATTCGATTATTCGACCCGAGTTTGTAGGATGTGCGCATGCGCCAATAAGTGGCTCGGGTGACCCGAGTTGATGCGAAATCCGCGCATGCACAGAAGCAACGGGACATGGCTGAGCACGGGAACAAGCTGAAACCGCCACACCGGCCACGTTTCGAATTCGCGACTTTCCACAAGGGAAGCCTGCACTCTACCGATTCAGGCCACCGCATCCGGTTATGAGAGTAACTGGGTCACTCTCCTGAAAACTGGTCAGCATCGGATGGGATTTTAAAACATCAATAAAAAAAACTTTCTACTTATTTTTTTCCTTATACTTTTCATAGTCATGTTCAGATTTTATGTAAGAAATAACGGAAATAAAATAAACTGTGTGCAACTTTGGTCCTTTTAGTTATGAAGTGTTTTTGTACAAAAAAACACCCATTTTACAGTCAGCCATTTGTAACATGACATATGGGACATGGTTGAATACTTACTAACATATTGTATTGCATTGATATATGAAACAAAACACTTCCCAAATCAAAAAGGAAGTATTTATTAACATGTATGCATGCTTAAATTAAAAAAAGAATTATTTGATGTCTTCAGGAATAACATTACAAATTTCCATCACAGATGTAACCAGTGGTGTCTAGATGCCACACAAATATTGTACACTAATTATTCAGTGAATAAAGCATCACTTCGTTTTAATCATTATAAGCAGTACATATTTCTGTATATTATGCCATGATTAATATGCTTCTAAGTATGAAATTATTTAATTCTGCTTAGATTTTTATTACGCAGACTGTGTGGTGTCCTAAATCTGATCAACACATGTTATACTGCAATAGGACATAACTTAATCATGGACTACACCTTTATTTTTTATCCCATCGATTTATATTTTAAATATATGTAAAGGGGAGATTTCTAGCTTTCATTTGCAAACAAAAAATATAAAAAAATTCAAATATTAGATTTTAACTCTCCATGAGACACTTCTGGCCAGTTTTCAGGAGAGTGACCCAACTACATGAGTGAGAGCAGACCCTGCAGGTACTCACCCTGATAGACAGGTAAGGGAAGCATGCCCAGCGTGCAAACCTATGTTTCCTGTTAACCCCTGCCAGGACCCAGGGCTGGTACTATTTATGGGCAGTGAGTGAGCGGCTCCAGCCGACCTCAATCCCATGAGCAGAAGAACCTGCTCACTTCTCAGCGACTCCCCCCCCCCCCTCTCCCTCCCCACCCCTCCCCGCCAACCAACCAAACTAACCAACAGGCTGCCCGACCTATGTGTCTAGACTCGCAAAGCTACGTAGAGTGGTACCAGCACCTAACCGCAACCGTGGCTATACAGGAAGAAGAGAGATTTTGGTTCAGATTGGGTGATTTGGAAGTAGAGAAAAGTGAAATAAATAAAAGTAAGTTTGTTTTATTTAACGACACCTCTAGAGCACATTGATTTTTATCATCGGCTATTGGACATCAAACATATGGTCAGTCTGACATTTGTTGTTGTTGTTAAACCCGCTGCCGCCACATAAGTTACTCTTTCCGATAAGCAGCAAGGGGTCTTTTATATGCACTTTTCCACAGACAGGACAGCACACACCACAGCCTTTGATGACGCAGTTTTGGACCACAGTTTTGAATTCAATATGTATACCAGATATTTATTTAATAATTTTATTATAATATAACAGGAAGAAGAGGGATTTTAGCTCAGAATGGTGATTTGGAAGTTGAAAAAAGTTAATTCAATATACATATGATATACATATAATATACATATTTAATAATTTTAATATAACATAATATCATATATATAAATATAATAATTTTATTATAATATAATGTATTTTCCTTTCAATTTCCACATTATTTCATCATAAAATACAATATATATATTTTAAAATCTGATAAACTCTTTAAAATATTATTTGTTTGTTTAAATATCAATATTATTTCATCATAAAATACAATATATATATATACATCATATATGTATTAAATAATGTTATGATGAGAAACTCACATGAAATGTCTATGACTATGAGGCATAATTGATTATAATTATAATAAAGGGGATGGATCATACAGCATTTTCATATTTTATAGCATCATATCATACCATATCCTTCAGTATATAATGACTTACATTTATGTGCAAATCAGTGTAGGTATTTACTAGATACCAGCATATTAATTGTGATTAGATCCACTGATTTGCATATATACTGTGCATGTATTTGAAAATAGGTATATATATTTTGATATATTTCTTTACAAAAAAAAGGAAAGAAGGAAAAACGTGTCTAAAACCATGCAATACATATTCACTGAATGCATGATACTTGTATTGGACTGGAATTGCACACAGTTACTACTACAGCTGATACTTCATTTATAAAATGTATAATACTTTTAGTATCAAACAGGATTTGCATGCAGTTACTATTACAACTGATAGTAGTTTCATTTATGTATTAAGGAATTGTACTGTAAGGCCGGAAGACCAGTGCTCTGGTGCTGACAAGAGATAATATTCCATGAATAAAATACACTTTAGTAAAAAAAAAAAGATACATGAACATATTTTTTACTAAGTATTCGATGCTCGCATTTTGGCTAAAAAATCCTGCACATGAATGTAAGCATAATCATAATATATATATGCATACATATACATACATATCGTACATAATAAGTAATATATATATACATATATATATAGTCTGACGACATGGCTAAATAAATTAACAACTAAATGACCGTCTAAAGATCCGATCTCAGAAAGAAAGGGACCTAGTTTTTAACAAAATAACAGAAACAGCACAAACCATTTCACATCCCCGCGCCGGCTGACTACTATCCATTGTTCCGGCACTCCTCGGGTTTACCCCGCCTTCTAAAGTTCTATGGACAACTGAGGGTGCTCCCTTTTTTAAACAGGCATTGTATGTTAAAAGGCCAAGTTCTGCATGCAATAAAAGAGGAATTTGGAGAAGAGGGAGGTGGAATAGGATGGGAGGAGAGGGAGGGGAGGGAGGGGGAGGCAGCAGGGAGGAGAGGAGAGGTGGGGGGAGGGGAGAGAGGGAAGTGGAGAGTGGAGAGGGAGGGGAGGGAGGGAGGAGGAGGAGGGGAAGGGAGGGAGGAGAGGGGAGAAGGAGGGGGAAGAGGAGGGGAGAAAGAGGAGGGAGAGGGAGAGGGAGGAGGAGGGGAGAAAGAGGAGGGGAGAGGAGGAGGGAAGAGGGATGAGGGAGATGGAGGAGGGGAGAAGGGAGAGGGGTTGAGGGGGAGAGGGACAGGGAAAGGTGGGATGTGAGTGCAGTGGGAAGGGCCTGGGAGAGAGGGGGGATGGGAAAGGGCAGAGGGGATGGGAAAGGGGAGGGGGTGGGAAAGAGAGAAGCGGGAGGGGCAGGGAGAGGGAGAGGGGAGAGGGAAGGGGAAGAGGGGAGATGAAAGAGGGGATGGACTGATGGATGGGAGGGAAGTAACGGGAGAGGAAGAGAAATAGTGTAGGGGAGGGATGGGAGAGGGATGGCAAATATATGGGAGAGGGATGGAAAATGGAGGGGACAAAAGGGAAGGATGAGAAGGCGAAATCAACTGAAGAATCTCACTCATTTTGAGGAGATTTATGAGTTCGGCTAATTGCTTTGGCTTAGACAAGTTGATGCCTTCATCGGACTATACAGCTTTCAATGACAGGGGAGGATTACGTAAACAACCCACTAGGGCCTACATGAATTATTAGTAAACTTCTTACTCTCTCTGTCCCCTAACTAGATCAACTCCCTACTGGAAAATAGTCAACGCTGTTTTGTAATATTTTAGTCATATCAGCAGAACCAGTCATTTGTTTTACAAATTAATTAATTTGTTTAGTGACGAAAAAAAAGAAGTCAGGCGACATGTTAGCGAATAGACGTTGCATGTGTCGCGCAGATGTCGTCTGCTGATTTTTTTCCCCACGCTTTCTCTCCTCAACTCCCCCCCCCCTTCTCGCTGGTTATTATTTTTCTCTCTGCTCCCTTTGGTCTTCACCCCATGCCCATATTCTTTCTAAAAGTCAGCTTCCCTTATTGATTGTTATTTTGTGGAGCGAACTAAGCATAATGGGATGCGAGATTCCATTCATTAAAAAAAAAAAAGTTCTGTGTATTTTAATTTTTTTAAATATATATATTTGTTAGAATACCAGTACATGTTAGCTAATTGTGAGTTTTCATAGAAGGCTTTTCAATGGATGTATTACCAAGTAGACTAGGTATTGTGATTAGTCAGTTCTCTGTACAAAACATTTTTAAAACAAAAGAAATGCAGTGATTTATTGGCGGGACATATCCTGGCAGCTGCAACTTTGGCTGAGGTTCAATTTTCTGTGACTTAATGGTGCTGTCACATTACGACGTGTCTCGTCAACGCGCGTCGACTTGTGTCCTTTTTTGGCGAAACATCGGGAGACGTCTGGAGGCATTAGGCGCGCGTTGGTATTCGTTCATCTATGGCAACGGTCGGCAGCGCGTGTCAGGGAACCGGTGAAGTTTTGTGCTTGCACACAAATTTCAACGTGTGCCAACGCGTGGGTGCCAATGTTATGGCGACGTTAGGGGGTCGTCGAGATATGGTAGAAGCGCGTTGGATGTACGAATAATTTTTTTCAATGATGCCGCATGCGCGTGAGGCTTGTTCCCACACGTTGCGCCAAACTGTTGCTTTTTTGGTCTGTTGTTGTTTTACATCCTACCAACATCTAAGGTCATATCAGGACGGCGCGCCAAACTTTTTTTTTCTTTTTTCTAACAACGTCCGCTGCACGCTAACAAAACGCCGAAAAGTTTGACGTCTGTCGACGATTAAAAGTGATTTTGCGCATTGGCGGGGCGCTGGCGAGATACGTCATAGTGTGGCAGGGCTATTAGATCCAACTCAATGCTTAGTCTCACCCGCTAAATTAAACTGCGTATTGAGGCTTGGGGGAGAAGGTAATAATCCTACCAACATTTAAACTAGCACCAGGACGGCTACTTACTGACTCATGATGACTTTATAGTGCTGCCCCACTGGGATAGCACGCTCCCGACACCATGACCAGGACACCCCCATTCAATAATTATCCTGACACTGACCCAACCAGGCCTTGCACCCATCCTCATCCTCATAAAGCAGGGCGACAAGCATCAACTTTGAAGGCCTCCAGTTTGACTCGGCCGAGGATCGAACCCACAACCCCCTGCTCCCCATCTGGCCAGCCTGTCAATAGGTCAAACTTACAGCTTAATAATGTATACCTTGCACTTCCTGTTTGTTTGTTTGTTGTTTTACGTCCTAGCAACATCTAAGGTCATAT
Organism: Branchipolynoe longqiensis; assembly: GCA_030323885.1. Lineage (NCBI taxonomy): Eukaryota > Metazoa > Annelida > Polychaeta > Phyllodocida > Polynoidae > Branchipolynoe > Branchipolynoe longqiensis. The sequence continues at coordinate 72,180 of JASIRB010003389.1, forward strand.
CAGGACGGGTACCGACTTGTGACAGTGCACACTCATGGCAACATTATAGTGCTGCCCCACTGGGAAATCAGGCCGCCGGCACCATGAACCAATGTGCCACTCAGTCACATTATCCTGACACTGAGCTAACAAGTCCTTGCCCTATCCTATTAATGCCGAGCGCCAGGCTAAGAAGCGACAAGTATCAATTTTAAAGTCATTGCTTTGACTCAACCGGGAACCAAACTCCCGACCTTCCCACTCTCTACCGATTAGGCCACCGCGCCTGGTGTGGAATGAGGAAAACCAATTGTCCGTGACTGAAATAATCGCTGCTTAAAGTTGCATACTGAGATGCTTTTGAGTTTCTTTCATTTTCTGAGATAAATATATTAGGTTGATCCTTATATTCTATCTTACTTTCGATTGAAGTAACTTTCATTTTAAATGGCTAACTTTGGAGATATTTGAAGTACAACCATGCAAAACTAGTTTTGGCAAGCACACCAAAACTGACACCATAAGCTTCTGTAGTAACAGGTTACTTCAATTGCCTCAGCATTCCCTTCTGTGTGGCGTCACATGTTTAATAAGTGCACTAGTATCTATGTTCACATCCTGATATGACCTTAAATGTTGCCAGGGCATGAAACTCCTACAACCAACCAACCAGTATCAAAGTTTGATATGTAGAATCAAATCTAGATAATTGCTTTGGCTTTGAAAATGTGATGTTTCCATAGGACTATGCAGCTTTAATCAACAGATAATGTTTGTAAATACTGACCCTGTCCGCACGGGGCGCTGCAAGCTGTCCAATGCGCGGGGATCCAGGAGTAGGTGTGGCTGGCGCCCGCCTGTACCGCCAGGGGGAGCGAGTACTCATAGGCCACCTGGGGGCTGCGTCCTGGCTGTCTGAGCACCTGGGGAGAGACGGGGGGAGATGTAAGAGGCAGGATAAGGGGAAGCGGGAGGGGAGGGGAGGGGGAGGGAGGGGAGGGGGAGGGGAGGGGGAGGGGAGGGACGGGAGGGGGGAGGGGAGGAGGGGAGAGGGAGGGGAGGGGAGGGGAGAGGGGGCGGGGAGGAGAGGGGCGGGGAGGAGAGGGGAGGGGGAGGAAAGGGGGGGGGGGGAGAAGGGAGGGAGGCAATAAGAGAGGAAGGATGAGGGAGGAGGGGAGGAGAGGATGAGGGAGGAGAGGAGGAGATGAGGGGATGAGAGGAGGGGAGGACGGGAGGAGGCAATAAGAGGGGGGAGGAGGGGAGGGGGGAGGAGGGAAGAGGGAAGAGGGAGGAGGGAGGAGGGAGGAGGGAGGAAGGAGGAATAAGGAGGAGGGAGGAAGGAAGAGGGAAGAAGTAAGAAGTAGGAGAAGGAGGCAGGATGTAGACTGAATGCTCATATTTAGTACGAGAAGGAGGCAGGATGGAGGATGGAGGAGGCAGGATGGAGGATGGAGGATGGAGGAGGGCCACGTGTAAGACAGGTGATTCACGTAAGGTGAGCAGGTCATCCAAGGGAGTGTGTGTGTGTGTGGGGGGGGGGGGGTTGATACCTCACCTGCATTCACGGGAGGCTGAGGTGAGGTGATGGAAGGGGGTGTAAGGGGTTACCTGAAGTAAAAGGCAACACTAGTCAAGCAAAGCCTTGTGGTGTTAGTTTAGACCTGTACTTGTTTCATCGTGTAACAGGGATCTATGCTGGGGATGGCCGAATGAGTTGAGCGTCCTTCTCCGTTTTGGTCAAATTTAGGACAGAAATACTTTTTTTGTGAAGGTGTAAGAAACAATGGTTGGCGATATGTCGGTGATCAGTCACTGACTGCTCACCAACTGTTCTCCGACCACTCAGCGACCACTGAGGAACCACTCAGCGACCAGTCGCCGACTGCTTGCATTCACTTATGACCACCTTGCGACCGTCCGTTTTTGGTTGGTCGCAAGTGATCGCAAGAGTAGTGTGCCTGGGGTATAATGAAGTAATATCCATATTCAGGGCGCTTTATTTTAGCCAGTTCCAATGCTGCAGCATACGTACAGAGAAGAAGAGTGGGTGTGTGGTGGGTCCCTTCGATGTGAGCGACTCCGGTTTGTCAGAAGGATGGACCCCGCGCGTATATGTGAATGTCGTGCCACCAGCCGGGAACTCGTGACTCGCCTCAATCTGCCAGTCTCCATTCAGCATGAAGCTACCGGATAGTTCTCGAAGGGCTACAATAGAAGGGAAGAACCAATGAAAAGTTCATTCACTGTTAGAGAAAAAGCTTATTTTATTTAATGACGCCTCGAGAGCACATTGGTGTTTTTTTTTATCGTATCATCAGCTATTGGATGTCAAACATATGGTCATTCTGACATATTTCTTTGCAGGAAACCCGCTGCTGCCACATAGCCTACTCTTTCCAATAAGCAGCAAGGTGTCTTTTATATGCACTTTCCTACAGGCAGGACAGCACACTCCACAGCCTTTGATGAACCAGTTGGAACAGACAATAATCCTAACTGCAAATGGGTCCATTGAGAAAGATCGATTGGATGCCAAACTTGGTATCCAGGCCATTTTAGAGTTGGGGTAGTTACTCATGCAGCCCCAGAAACATGGTTGCTAAGCAAATTTATTGACGAGAAGCTGGGTTATGGACATTTGTAAACTAATATGCTAAATAAATTTCCCAAGTACTCATCTATATTATTAGCCACCTACCTTTGGAGTGAAGAATTTATGAAATTGTACAGAGTAATACTAGACATTAAAAGTCTAATTGATGGCATTCAGTGGCTGCCATCTTGGTTGTCATTTGCCCCTAAATTGGGTACATGTTTTACATGTAGAAGAGCATGTGGGGGGGGGCTATTATCACATGCAGGAGGGCAAACTGTGGCAATTTTTTTGCTTTTCTTTTTTACACAAGTTGGAGTTTCTTTTACGACATATAGAGGGAGGACTTGGTTATCTTTTTACCAATCACCAGGGATGAAAGTGGTCTCCAGCAAAAATCGCGAAAATCGTGTTGAGATTTTTTACACTCACGGTGAATTTCTGCGAAAATGCGGATTTTCCCCTCATAGGATTAGCACTGTCATGGAATCGCAGGAAAAATACAGGAAGTTAGGTTTCAACTATCCTTGTTGTGCCTATATTATCACCCATATCTAACTCGTTCTTGCTTAGGTTTTCTGTTCTACCAACATCTAAGGTTATATGAGATCGGGATTCAAACCCAATTGTTGTCATATACATCCAGACTCCTTGGCATTTTGTTTAACGTTAAAGTTGCATAGTCCGATGGTTTTGAATTTCTGTATTTTTTCTGAGATAAATATAGTAGATGGATCACTAGTATCTACTTTAGATTAGTTAAAAGTTACTTTTATTTTAAATGGTAAACTTTTGAGATATTTTGAGTGCAAACATGGAAAATTAGTTTTGACAAGCTTGCCAAAACTCTGACACCATAGACTTCTGCAGTAACAGGTTCTGTTAAATTGACTCAGTATTGCCTTCTATGCAGAAACAAATGCTTAATAAGCGCATCAGTATCTAAGTAAAATATGTCAAATCAAATCTAGATAATTGGTTTGGTTTTGAAAATTTGATATTTTATCGGACTATGCCACTTTGATCAGTAAATATTTTTCAAATCGCAGAAATCAGCGAAATCGCGGAAATCATTAATCCCTGAATCACGGTTTCAAGCATAGACTCACCGAGGTAGTTGTTTCCCGGCCGAGTCTCCTCAAAGGAGACTGACATGGCACCGGCTGGGATGAGGATCAAGTCGTTGTAACCTGGACAAACATAGATCAGACATTGAACAAAGGCTGATCTAGGCATCAGTAGTCATTAGAAACACTTTTGGATACACTTGGTGGGATAGATTGAATATAGAAAGTCAACAATACCTATAGGACTTACTCCCCCCTGCCCCCCCCCCCCAAAAAGGCAAAATCATTAACAATGTAACATAGAAACCAACATCTGCGTTCGATCATGAGGCTAACCTGGAAGGACAAAGTGACAAATAAGGAAATACTCGAATGGACAGGGCTGCCCTCTATGGAACATCTTCTGATCAAAAAGAATCTCCGGTGGACTAGACACCTCATGAGGATGTCATCAGACAGGCTACCAAAGCAGATCCTCTACTCTCAACTGCCTTCTGTTTACAGAAAGAGAGGGCGCCCTCGTCTCTAGTTCAAGGATCCCATCAAGAGAAACCTGAAGCTGAGAGACATTAAGACTGACTCATGGACATCACTCTCACAGCAGAGCGCTAAATGGAGAGAGACAGTCAAGTAATGAAAGCAGACATTGTCGCATCATGACTGACAGCATGATTATGATGATGATGAGAAACACTTCATTTGTATGAACATATGATTTGCATACATTTGCCAGCACTGGGGCGAGGAGAAGGAGGGGATGGGAGGAGAGGATGTAGTAACAGTTAGTCAGAAGGATGGAGATCGGTGAGGAGGAAGTACGAGAAGGAGGCAGGATAGACTGTTGACGTGTCAACAGTCGATCCTGTTGACACGAAAAGAACTTGTTGTGGATGCCTATAAAAAGCCAGTCACAACTGGTCACACCTTTTTTTTTAACGGTTTGTAAAAGAGAAAAAAAGAAATTTATATATCGTGCTTTAGACAATTTAATTAAAAGAAAGAGTGCATAAACTGGTCAAATTGACAAACAGTCTTTAATTAATTACATTAATTTAGTTAAAAGAATGTAATCGTCCTCCGATCACACACACACACATACAAGTCACTCTCAGAAGTTGTGTCCCACCTTTGTGACATGGAAACCAAAAGTGAAAAAATGTAGTTTTTTCACTTTTTGATTTTGATTTTACATACATTGAGAAAGCTGTTGAAATTAACCAACCATAGCAACATTTTAACACATATCCAAAACACTTTAATACACAATACATTCAATTTTTTTTATTTATTACAGATAAGCCAACAGAATTGCTTCTTAGAAGAACACAATTTGAAAAAAAAAACTGTTTGGATATATGTATGGTGTCGATATGCAAACTTTCATTTTTTTTACTTTAGCACAAAATCATATAAACATATTTTGGATACATTTGGTGGGATAAATTAAATACAGAAAGTCAACAATACCTATAGCACTTACTACCCCGCATGGAACTCTGGGAAAACCTAGAAACCTAAGATGAAGAATCGGATACCTCGGCGTTTCTCTAATTCCATGTCTAATGTTGGCCACGTGGCCGATGTGTGGGGTCCCCCACCACGCCCCCACGGGGGACCCTGCCCCCATCCATCTCCCTAGTGTTAGTTTCACCGGAATGCCAGCCACTGGAACCCAGTGTGTGCTAGTAGTACTAGAATATAATATGAATAGTAATATTAGTACTAATAATAACGCTAATGTATTAACACTACTGGAGTAGAATTATTAGTACTTGAGTATTATTACTACTTGAGAAAGAACCACCACTAGTAGTAGTAGTAGTAGTAATAGTAGTAGCAGCAGCAGCAGTATACTAGTAGTAGTACTTCCCCCATTACTAGTAGTGCTACTAGTACTGCCATCACTACTAGTAGTAGAAAAGATCATCTCTTTCATCTACCAGACTCTCAGACAGCAGCTACACACATGTCCAACATGCCACCACACATTCCGATCACAAAATAGACTCATCAGTCATCGACGAGTTCACAACAAATGATGAGTTGTTGTCATCGTCGCCACTGATGGACAACCAAGAATACTAACGGTACGACCCCTACTCCCATCACCAATAGTAGTGCTACTAGTTTGTTTTTGTTTGTTTGTTGTTGTTTTAAGTCCTATCAACATCTGAGGTCATATCAGGACGCGTGCTACTAGTACTACGGTCACTACTAGTGGTATGCCTACTACTAGTACTGCTATTACTACTATTACTAGTAGTACTACTAATACTACTACCACTACTACTACTACTACCACTAGTACTACTACTACCACCCGACTGTGCAACTTTAATCAGCTGATTAATGAACACACCCAGTTCAGACCTGGCTTTCAGGTGGTCTGTAAATAAGCAAGCCATAATCTACGCATGCTCCGTTGCCAGACTTGGGCTCTTACCTGGCTTCAGGTGCTCTGTAAATAAGCCAGTCATACTCTGCGCATGCTCCGAGACTTGGGCTCTTACCTGGTTTTCAGTGGTCTATAAATAAGGAGACCACACTCTGCGCATGCTCCATTACCAGACTTGGGCTCTTACCCAGTTTGAGGTGGTCTGTAAATAAGCAGGTCATACTCTGCGCATGCTCCTTTTGTCAGACTTTGGCTCTTACCTGGTTTGAGGTGGTCTGTAAATAAGCCAGCCATTCTCTGTGCATGCTCCATTACCAGACTTGGGCTCTTACCTGGCTTCAGGTGGTCTGTAAATAAGCCAGCCATACTCTGCGCCATGCTCCGTTGCCAGAATTGGGCTTTTACCTGGCTTCAAGTGTCTGTAAATAAGCAAGTCATACTCTGCGCATGCTCCGTTGCCCTTTGGGCTCTTACCTGGTTTGAGGTGGTCCGTGTCCAGGTAGCCGCCATACGTCTTACAGGAGGCCCCGTCCCCGCCGCACTCACCACACTTATCCAGGGTCAGATTGCTGCCCAAGGCCAGGTCGCAGCCCACCTCCTGCAACATCAACATCATCATCATCATCATCAACATCAAGATCATCATCATCAAGAGAAGCAGAGGTTAGAGAGGAGCTCATTACATCTCTTCGTGCTCTATTTTCATCTATCAGAATACATCATATTCCGCTTTTATGGAAAACATCCTATTCTCCTTTTACAGAATTCGAACCCATGGGTTCGAACCCGTGTCGAATCAAATCAATTACTTAAAATTGGCTATACTTGTTGCTTCCTAGCCAGGCGCTCGGCATTAATAGGATAGGACAAGGCCTGGTTGGCTCAGTGTCTGGATAATGTGACTGGGTGGGATATCAGGTCATAGTGCTGGCATCCAGTGGCGCAGCACTATAAAGTAGCCATCAGTGCACACTGTCACAAGTTGGTACCCGGCATGATATCACCTTAGACGTTGCCAGGATGTAAAACTCCAACAATGACCCAATCTACAACACGGTCAGGTCTCTCTCTTCACTAGTCCATTTTAAGGGACTGGGTTGATTGTGTGTGGGTGGGGGGGTGGAGGGGGAGGAAGGCAACAGTGAGTCATTTACTGAAAACGACTGTGTTGCCCAAAATGATCCCAACGCCAAATATTCATTCATTCCATAACTTCAGCAATATGGACTATATCAAAGGTCATGTCAGAAATAGTTAAATTGTGTTTTAATTTAATTTAATTCACGATAAAGTTGCACTATAAAGTTGTCATCAGTGTGCACTGTCACAGGTCGGTACCCGTCCTGATATGACCTTAAATGTTGCCAGGACTCAAAATTACAACAACCAAGCCTCAGTTTTCCCGCCGTTCACTACAGAGTAGTAGAACCAGACGGGGTGGCCGAATGAGTTAGAGCGTCTGTCTCCTGTGTTGGTAGATCGTGGGTTCGAACCCTGGTCGAGTCAAACCAATGACTTACAAATTGATACTTGTCGCTTCCTAGCCTGGCGCTCAGCATTATTAGGATAGGACAAGGGCTGGTTGGCTCAGTTTCAGGACAATGTGACTGAGTGGGATATCAGGTCATGGTGCTGGTGGCCTGGTCTTCCAGTGGGGCAGGACTATAAAGTCACCATGAGTGCGCACTGTCACAAGTCGGTACCCGTCCTGATACGACCTTAGATGTTGCTAGGACGTAAAACAACAACAAACAAACAAAACAAACAGAGTAGTAGATGACGCCTGTCCTTGGCAGCATTAGTGACAGGGTGAGGGAGTGGGGCGCCGTCGCAGTGGTCACGTGATTGGTTAGTTGATTGGTTGTTGGATTTTTACATCCTGGCAACATCCAAAGTCATATCAGGATGGGAACCAACTTGTGACAGTGCACACTCATGGCCACTATATAGTGCTGCCACACTGGGAAAATCAGGCCATCAGCACCATAACCCAATATCCCACCCAGTCACATTATCCTGACACTGAGCTAACCAGTCCCTGCCCTATGCTATTAATGCCGAGCACCAAGTTAGGAAGTGACAAGTATCAATTTTTAATTCATTGGTTTGACTCGACTGGGAATTAAACTCCTGATCTCCCACACTGGAGGTCAGCGCTCTTCCGATCTGGCCACAGCGCCCGGTCTTGTGGTCACGTGATGACAGCTTTCGGTGTCTAGGCCATTAGTTAGCAGGCCCCAGTTGGCCAGCTCTCACGACCTCTGTGTTCCAAGGCACTTCAGTTGAAGTGTTCAGAGCTTTTCTGACGTTGTTGTTGTCTTCCACAACTAGTCTTTTGTAGTCTACAAAAATGACGTAGGCAGGCTGTTACTGGTTGAGCTATTGGTCTACGAAGTCTGTTTCCTGTCCGCCAACCATGACTCTTACTGTGAGTTTGGTACAGTCTTTGACTCTTATTTTTTGTGTGTGTACATTAGTTGATTAAAGTTGCATAGTCCGATGGGTTAGAGTTTTTGTCATTTTCTGAGATAAATACATTAGATTGATCGCTATAGACTACCTTACTTTAGTTTGAAGTAACTTTTATTTTAGATTGTTAACTTCGGATATATTTGAAGTACAAACATGCAAAATTAATTTTGGAAAGCACGCCAAAACTCTGACACCATAGTCATCTGCAGGAACAAGTTCTCTTAAATTGCATCTGTATTCCCTTCAGTGTGATGACAAATGTTTAATAAGCGCACCAGTATCTTATGTAGAATCAAACCTAGATAATTGTTTTGGTTTTGAAAATTTGATATTTTCATCGGACTATGCAACTTTAAGCAGGAGAAATTTCAATCGTGGACAATTGGTCTTCCTCATTCCACTGCCCCTTGCCCTGTCCTAGAAATGCCAAGCGACAGGCTACACAGCGACAAGTATCAATTTTAAAGTTATTGGTTTGACTCGGCCAGAGTCCAAACCCTAGAGGTTAGAAACACAGGACCTAGCAGAACGGGAGGCAGACGCTCAACTCATTCGACCATCGCGTCTGGTAAAACAAACAGACTGAGGGAAATTCTAATATAGAATAATCCCCACAATCACCTTAATAACCATCTTAATCATCACCATCATATACATCACTATGACATTCACCATAATCATCATCTTGACCATAATCATCCAAATCATAAAGCCATCACACCAATCATCACTATAATAGACATCATAGCAATCACCATAATCATCTAGACCATAATCATATTGACCATAATCATCATCATAACCATTAAGATCAGCTTACAATCACCATCATGATCGCCAACATAACCAGCACTATGGTCGTCATCTTGATAACGATCATCATGAATATAATAACTATTACAATAATCATCACGATAGTCATAATAATTACCAAAATAATTATCAAGGTAATTATCATCATAATAATCATCATTACCATGATAAATATCGTAATAATAATAAAAAAATACTAATCATCAGCCACTTATTTTCAATCACAAGCTGCTTGGTCAAGGTTAATTTTTTTTAACAAACCTGTCCCAAAAATGTAACGACTCCTGAAGATTTTAAAATCATATTCAGTTATTTGTTGTTCCCGCGAAGGTTGTTTTTTTAAACCTAAATTGTAAATGCTATGCCAACACATCAGTCTGCTTTTTTGGTGTTTTTTCTTCCTTTGTTTACTCTACCACAAAGACCCACTTCTTTCTGAATTTCCCACTAAAGTATTGCGCTCATTCACCAAAGAGCTGCTCCTCCCAGGGAGGCGAGTTGTCGTCCCGACTGGACGAAGTGGCCGAATCGGTAGAGTGCAGCCCTCGTGTGTTGGAGATCGGGAGTTCCCAGTCGAGTCAAACCAATGACTTATGAAATTGATACTTGTCGCTTGCAAGCATGGCACTCACCATTAATAGGATAGGGCAAGGACTGGTTGGCTCAGTGTCAGGATAATGTGACTGAGTGGGATATTTGGTCATTGTGCCAGATTTTCAGCACTAAGGTATAAAGTTGCCATGAGTGTGCACTGTCACAAGTCAGTACCCATCCTGATATGACCTTATATGTTGCCAGGACATAAAACTCCAACAACTAACCAACAACCCAGGGGGGCGAACTGTTGCCCCAACATGCACTTCCCATCAGGGCACAGCGCCGAACTCCGCCACCAGACGGCAGCACCTGTACACTGACCTTTACTCACGCGCACGGTGCGCATGCGCACGCAATGCATCGCGCGCAAGTGGATACCTACAGGGGTCATACCCAGCTTCCCAGGAGGTTCACTTTTAGTATTTATTTCCAAATGCCTTTCTTTGCTTTTCATTTTGTTATATTCTTATTTTTGAAGCGTGTCATCTAAACACTCAGTAGACCCATACAGATGTGTGACTGACTGGGCAACCTGTGTGTGTTCCCCAGTTTCGCTGGTCATCTCAGGAAAGATTGAAGCTATGACCCCCGTATGGCAGGTCACATCTTCAGCTTACGCTTATTTTAAACAGCTAACTTGTTCTATTAAATTGAGTTAGTGTTCCCTTCTATGTGACAACAAATGGTTAATAAATACACCAGTAGCTAAGTTAGATATGTAGAATTAAATTTAGGTAATTGCTTTGATCGCGAAAATGTTGTGCTTTCATCGGGGATGAAAGTGGTCTCCAGGTAAAATCGCGGAAATAGGCCACGATTATTACACCAACCCAAATGTCTGCGATAACGCGGATCTTCTCCCATATACTTAGCACTGTCAGGGAATCGCGAAAAAATGCTGGAAGTCAGGTTTCAACTAACCTTGTTGTGACTGTATTATCGCCCATACCGGACTCGCTCTTGTTTGGGTTTGATGTTCTAGCAACATTTGAGGTAATATAAGAATGGTATTTGAACTGCGCAAGTGTTTTCATATACATATCATTTAAAAAAATGTTGTTTAAAGTTAATCGGTAAATATAAATAATCGCGGAAATCTGCGATACCGCAGAGATCTTTCATCCCTGTTTCATCAGACTATTCAGCCGTAAACTTGTAAGCTTTTGGGGCTGGGGGTACCCTAGATACAAGATTCACCCCGTACTGCTGCAGTAGCCACAGGAGGGGTGCATACCAGCCCTATGTAAAAGCTGGTGAAAAAACGGGTCAAGTAATTGACAGCCTAATTTAACAAACTAACAAGCAACAATTATTCTTTACATATGTTTTATTATTTACCCGCTACTTTTGAGTTGAAAAATATAATATAATATATAGTTTAATAAGATTTAAAAGTGAAATCGACGGCGTTCTGCGGCCGCCATCTTGTCTTTTTTGCATTCTCTCCCATTTCACCAACCTGTGCCTATAGAAGTATCCATTTGATACTGGAGCCACATACTGGAGCCTCACTTCCATACTGGAGCCTCACTTCCATACTAACGCTATTTTCGCCCGTATTTATATAAGGCTGGTCTTCACCCGTGTACTACAACGGGTGAATCTTTTATCTAGGGGTACCCAGGTGCAACCGAAAGTTCTACGTATCTATCCTTGATTTTGGTTGCCCAGCGTAAGTTGGTTCACTTACTTTTCTTGAATGTCACTTAATTTAATGCAGGTTAGTTTCCCATTAAATGTATCATAAGATGGTTGGCCCAGATCATCCCGTCCTCATTGCCAAATTTGTAGTAAAGATCACACCAATATCAACTAGATTAAAGCTGCATAGTCTGATGAAATATCAAATTTTCAAAACCAAAACAATTATCTAAATTCAAGATTCTACATATCTAACTTAGATACTGGTGCACTTATTAAACATTTGTCACCACACAGAAGGGGATGCCGAGGCAATTGAATAGAACCTGTTACTGCAGAAGCCTATAGGGTCAGAGTTTTGGCGTGCTTGCAAAAAATTAATTTTGCATGGTTCCACTTCAAATATCTCAAAAGTTAGCCACTTAAAATAAAATTTACTTCAAGCTAAAGTAAAGTACTTAATAACGATCAACCTAGTGTATTTATCTCAGAACATTTCAGAAACTCAAAACCATTGGACTATGCAACTTTAAGTTGGATAAGGTTTGGGTATACATTATATCTCACATGTCTCTTCCAAGATGGCTACCCTCTGTCTCAGTCACAATACACCCCAAAACATTACAATACATGTTATAACGTCAGTATAAAGTTACTCTGACATTATAACATTACAATACATGGCATAACATCAGTATAACATTACTGTGATGTTATAATGTACCATGACCAAATAATAATGTTATCCTGACGTTACTTAACGTTATGTGTTAGCTGGGATGCGCTTATAACCTGGGTGTTCCTGTAGTTGAATTGCATTTCTAGAAATGTTTTAGCGAAAAATTGATAGATCATATAAGAAATACATTGCTATCCGATTGCAAGTGCATTCAGGCACACCCAAACTGTAAGAGCGCAAAACCGACAGGTGCTCGATCCCAGCCCCAAAGGAGTAAAGTTGCATAGTCCGATGGTTTTGAGTTTGTAATTGTAATTTAACATGGATGGTGTATTTTTGGTTGACATGGATGGTGTATTTTTGGATCCCGACTCCTCGATCTCCAGCACCCATCTGTGATTGCTTAGTTGGTTTTTTTTTGGTCCGTTTGTCTGTCCACCTTCCTCCTTTCATCCCCCCCTCGCCCCCCCCCCCCCCCCCCCCCCAGCGTGATGATTGCTGCTTAGCAATGATGGACACTGAACATCGCCAGAGGATGGTATCGTGATGTGCAGAGGAATGACCTAGTTCTATAGGGTGCCACGCGTCTTTCAATAGCCGGGTTAACACACACATATTATTTACATATATAATATATAGGGCGTATAAAACGCTATGCGTTTATAGGCAGCGGAAAATACACTTTGTTGATATTATTGTTATTATTATGTCATTACTTGAATTTCTCATAACTATATTATTATTGTGCTCCGTGTGCTGCAGAGTTGTGCTGCAGCACATGCTGCGGTCCTGCGCCGGCCTATATAAGCAGCTGCTGGGCGTTTGACTCGTCCCACTCTTCATAATTTTCCTTTTACGATACGGTATGTCCGAGCCATTGGTCGATATATTGATATATAAAAATTGCCAACCCATTATTCTCTTGCTTCTCTTTGTCAATTTTGTAAGTCATTGGTTTGACTCGCCAGGGAATTGAACTCCCGATCTCTCACACGGGACGTCTGGGCTCTACCGATCGGCCACAGCATCCATTCAAATGCGAATAGTAAGTAAATTTAATAGAATCTGTCACTACTGGATGCCCATACTGTCCAGCATTTTGGCATGCATGTCTAAATTAATTTGGCATATTTTTTATTTCAAATATATAACCCTTTAACTTAAAAGCCACTTCAAGCTTGAAAGGAAAGTACATTATAATGATTAACCTAATATATTTATCAATCTCTTTTAAAAATGTCAGAAACCCAAAACCATCGAATTGTGCAACACTTGGAGCTGCATAGTCCGAAGAAAGCATCAAATTTAAATATCTAACTTAAATACTGATGCATTTGTCAAACATTTGTCACCACATATAATGAAATACTGAGCCAATTTAATTAGAGCATGTTACTGCAGAAACCTATGTCGTCAAAGGTTTGGCATGCTTGCCAAAATTAATTTGTCATGTTTGCACTTCAAATATCTCAAAAGTTAACTATTTAAAATAAAAGTTACTTCAAACTAAAGTAAGGTCGATTATAATGATGATCAACCTAATGTGTTTATCTCAGAAAATGACAGAAACTCAAAACCATCGGACGATGCAACGTTCATGGTGGCCAGACACCATGGGTAATTTGCGCGCGAACAAGGAGTCATCACGGTGGCGCCCCCCTGGGTTCGAATCCCGGAACGAACCCTACCGGAATTCCCGCGAACCTACAGCCTGACCTACCATTCACACTGACTTACTGTGCCTGATTATCGAACCTCTGATATTGACTTACTGAACCTGTACCGCCCCGATTGACTATATTACTACTTATTGAAACACTGTGTTTGAATAAAAATCCATTCATAAGAGCTCCTTGTTCGCGTCGAAAATTTTAAAGTAATTGAGTAAATCATGCGGACACAAAGCAATCATGTCATACAATCCAATTGCTGAAAACAGTGAAATAGCAATTAAGTTAAAGGTTAGATCTTCCCACACACTCCACTATTTGGGAACATTCTATGTTGTCTCCGTGCATTACATTTGACAGAACACAGTACAAGGGCAGCTGGGGCTACAATTAATCCAGTGTTGAGGGACCGTTTCCAAGCCACAAAGCCGCCGAATTCTCCCACCCCCACCCCCACCCCCCACCCCCACCCCCACCAGCTACCCCAATTCCGTCTGCATCCATGTTCTTCGTCGTGACAGTGTTGCAACTAGAAGTGCGGAATGACAGATAAGCTGAGGGTACAAGTACTCTGTGGCAAAACTAGAACAGAAAGATCTCACCACATTGTCAGTATCTTTGATCAAACAATCTTACAGGATTGTCAATTCCTTATCAAACTCGTGATACCATTTGGGAATCTCTGTTTGTTGTTGTTTTACGTCCTAGCAACATCTAAGGTCATATCAGGATGGGTACCGACTTGTGACAGTGCGCACTCCTGGTGACTTTATAGTGCTGTCCCACTGGGAAACCAGGCCACCGGCACCATGATCTGATATCCCACTCAGTCATATTATCCTGACACTGAGCAGACCAGTCCTTGCCATGTCCTAATAATGCCAAGCGCCTGGCTAGGAAGCGACAAGTATCAATTTTTAAATCATTGGTTTGACTCGACCAGGGTTTGAACCCACGACCCCACGATCTACTAGCATGGAAGACGGACGCTCTAACTCATTCGGCCATCCCGTCTGGTGATTTGGGAATCAATTCACCTTTTCTTTGAATATAAATTTTATTAAATTTCTTTTTTTGTGATGGATTTATTTACCCTGCTCATAACATTGCCATTATCGAGAGAACTGGTCTGTTTGTTGTCGGGATTTTATGTCCTAGCAACATCTAAGGTCAGATTAGGGTGGGCACCGACTTGTGACAATGTGCACCCATTGGTGACTTTATAGTGCTGCCTCACTCACTGAGAACCCAGCACCATGACCAAATAATCCACTCAGTAACATCATCCTGACATTGAGCTAACCAGTCCTTGTCATATATCCTAGTAATATTGAGCGGCATGCGACAAAGTATACATTTTGTAAGTCATTGATTTGACTCGACCGGGATTCGAACCTCCGATCTTTCACGCGGGAAGCCAGTGCTCTTACCGATTCGGCCATTGCTAATATAATAATGTTGCTACATACTGAACAGATGTGATGACAATAGAACGCTGCAAGAAATATATATGAAGAGTTCAGGCGCAAAATCCCATAAACACCAATTCAAAAAGAGAGATTGGAATCAAATCATCAAACAATTAATTTGTTTAGATTCCTATTTTTTTTGTTCATTGCTCCATAATCATTTCATCATAAGAAAAGTGGAATTGGTGAAAATTAAAATTACCTTGAGGTAAAAATCTGTTATTTTAATTACATTTTTGGATTGGCGCTTATGGCCCTGTCATATTATGACGCATCTCGCCAGTGCACCACCAATGCGTAAAATCACTTTTTTTACATCGAGAAGCATCAAACTTTTCGGGTGGGGGGGCAAAGTTGGATGTATACATACCGTATACACAGCCTATGGCCAATGTATGACCAACGTATGGCTAATGTACCTCCTGGCAAAAAATGCTCGAATTACGCTTATGGTATGTTCACAGAATGCCGGTGAATGTTATATACGTTATTCGATCGCCAGAACTACGCGCGATATGTTACATACAACAAGACATCCTGGAGAAACACTAAACGTACGTTATCCATACATTGTTAGTACATGGACTGCACGTTCCCACTGCCTTTAATGTAGGTCAACGTAGTGCTACGTAGTGAATAACGTTTGACTAACATACATCTAACGTACATTGATGTACGCCTAACCCATACATAACGTACGGCGGACGTAAAATCCACACGTTGTCAAATGTTGTCGTATGTCGAAAGTTTTGTGCATGCACAAAACTTTGCTGACCCCTTGATGTGCGACGCCATATCTCGACGAACGTCGATGTACATTGATGTACATTGATGTATACCAACGAGCGCCTAATGCATGCATAATGCATAATGACAAAAAAATCACATACGTCAACGTACGTTTGCGCGATGCCTCATAATGTGACAGCACCATTTTGCACCTGAACTCTTCATATCAAAACACTGATGCAAATTGAACGGGCAAAATATTCCAGAAATGAAAAGACAAGTGAAGGGGAATGACCTATATTAGACTAGCACGCGGATAGTTAAAGCAGTGGCGTGTAGTCGGGCAACTTTCAAGAAGTGACATCCCGTTAGAAGGATGGTCCTTTGGCGATGCTAGTTATCAGAGGGGAAGGGAGGGGATGGAAGCGGAGGGGGGGGGGGTTGTAATTAATAAAGGATTTTTGTGTGCACGCACAACATTTTGGTTTGTTCACCTATAACATTTGAGTACACACTGGCACTTTTTTCATCACTAAGCAAAAAACCTCACTTTTAAGAGGGTAATTTACCGGGTACGTTATCTGGTAGATGAGTAAAGCTAAGATTCCATATATGCGGTATGGTGTATGCTGTATGCAGTATGCGAATGTGAAGCTAAGATTCCATATACGCGGTAAGCGAATGGCAACAAAAAATGGAAAAGCATGTATAGGCACAGTGGCGCATCCATATGTCCGAATGCGAATGCGAATGCGGCAAGTGGATCGCTCCATGAATGCTGGTCCATTTCCCATAGAGAAACCAGCAACTTTGACTTCCCTTCACAAATTTGTGGCAAGAAATACAGGAAATCACATGGGTATTTCTTGCCGCATGCCGCATTCGCCGTCTGCCGCATATATGGAATCTTAGCTTAACAACTAACATTTGAGTAAGCACTGACACTTGTTTTTTCATGACTAAGCAAAAATAATCCCTTACGTTTAATAGTGTAATTTACTGGGTACCTTGTCTGGAAGATGTTTAGGTGGAAGGTGCAAAATGCAAAGTGTAACGTAGTAAGGTGCACAATGCTAAGTGTAATGTAGTAAGGTGCAAAAGTATGTAGAACAATCCAGCCAAGCCCCAATAAATTAATTAATAACGTTAGAGCTATTTAAACAATTAAAAAAATATATAGAAACAAATTTGTTGAGTTGCAGTGATTGTAAGTGGTTCAATCTCACTGATGAATATCCTGCAAGTTGAAAGATTAATGGGGCCTTACCCTGCAAGCCCCTATAAATTAATCAATAACGTTAGAGCTATTTAAACAATATTTATTTATTTAACAAAAAAAACTAAAGAAATTTGAGTGCCAGTGATTGGAAGTGGTTCAATCCCATTGTTGAATATCCTGCAAGTTGAAATATTAATGGAGCCTTACCCTGCAAGCCCCAATAAATGAATCAATAATGTTAGAGCTATTTAAGCATTTTTCTTCTTTTTTTAAAAGTTTGTGTGGCAGTGATTGGAAGTGGTTCAATCTCAGTGATGAATATCCTGCAAGTTGAAAGATTAATGGGGCCTTAACCTGCAAGCCCCAATAAATTAATCAATAACGTTAGATCTATTTAAACAATATTTATTTATTTAACAAACAAAAAAAGAAGATAATTAACAAAAAAAAAAAAAAGATT